>JAHNEJ010001578.1:0-82986 GCA_022559845.1 Amorphophallus konjac
TTCATTTGTTGCACTTTCACTCCATTTCGTCTCACTCCCTTCCAAAGCAGACGCCAAGGCGGGGCAGCTGTAGACACGCCAAAAATGACACTTTGTTGATTAAATCTCATGTCACTATGATGACGCCCCAAAATGAACTTCAATATTCCTATAATATAAAGTTTTTCTTTTTTTGTGGGTTTTCCGTTGCATTATTGTATTATTTTTGTGATTCGTGACCTGAAGAGGGGCGTTATTTAAATGGCGACCTTATCTAGGGCGTTTTCTCAAGAAATGACGACTAAATGACAGGGCGTCAATTCCTGGTATTATCCGATTTTAAAGTAAATTTAAAATCAAGTCAATTATTGGTTAACGTCCTTCCTCAGGGCGTGTTTTAAATTAACGCCTTAATCGTAGGCGTGTTCTCATAATTTTCAAATAAAATAAGTTTTATTACCAAAATTAAATCCAAGAAGTGACGCCCTTGGTAAAGGTCGTGTTTTGAGTAACGTCTTGATGTAGGTCGTCAATTCTTGATTTGACGCCCTTCGCAAGGTCGTGTTTCACCTTTCGTGTCATGCTTTAACTCCTCTTTCCTGAATAGAGTCCTGCCTCCAATAGTCTCCTTGCTCGAATTTGGAGGTAGAGTCCTGCCTTCTTTGAACATTGCCTATCCTTATCTTACCAAACTCGAGCTTATCTTCCACTGAAATCCTATAAAATCATGATCTGGTCGATCGAGGCAGAGGTTGACGTTTTCAGATGTTAGAAGAGATTAGAAGACGTTCAAGAGGTTCAGAGCCTCTGCTTCCTTTCTGTTGCATGTTCGATTGAAGGACCTCGGCTCCCTCTGCTCCTTCTTCATCCGGTCAACCGTGTTTTCTTGGTTCCCTTTACTGTCGACAGGGACAGCAGGGCTTGCTTTTGTTGTGTTGATTTGTCTTCATCCACCATTTTCTTCTTCTGTGTCTGCATCAATTTCGTCGTCAGTATTTTGTCTTTTCACTTTGCATTAGATTTATCACATATCTCCTCTCTCCCTAATGCCTCTTAGGGGTTTTAAAAACCAAATAATAAGGTGCGCATGTTTGGTCTTTTTCTCATCTTAACTTCATCTTTGATTGATACTACTGCACGTTGGCTGAATCCCATCTTTTACTTTGTTTCATTGTCTTTTTTGCAAGGTAATCAAAAGGAGAACCCTTCTTATCGGCCGGCCGATTGAAGAAGAGGAAGGAACTTCACATCATCCCGCGTTCCAATCTTCACCAGGTATTCGCGATCTCTTTTTTTATTATTATTGAGGTAACCCTCTGGCGATCACAATCTCCATATTTGCACCGCGTGCAAGCTTTTTCTCCCCCTTATTTATGTATTAATCATCATTATCCTCCCAATGTTTTTCACATAATTTATTCTCTTGTGATTGTGTTGGATTTATGCCCATCCACACCGAGCATATTGGAATGCCGGATGTAGATAGTACGCTGCAATCGCAAGATAATGAATTACATATTTGTATCAGCTGAAGATCACAGCTCATTTATTGGACAAGAATGTAATTGTTTACCTGCCATGTGAAGATCGCAGCTCATTTGTCTGTCCCATCTGTCCTCCACAATCTCTAAGATGGTGGGTCCATATTTTTTGGACGTTGCAAGGATCTTCCGCTTGGCAGCTTCAATTTTGCTGAACACCAACCCCATGGTTGGTACTCTATCCCCATCCACACATCGCAGGTACCTCTTACAGTGGCTCTATCAATGACACTAATACCTTCACTCTCTCCCAAAAATTCGCGGTGTTGACAATCCCCTCGACCTCCCCTCCCTCACGTGAAGCAGCAAAAGAGGAACTCAGCCATATCTTACCTCTAAACATTTGCTTCAACCCACCCTTGTGCTTCAGAAGGCTCTGTAATGCGATGTAGTTGGTGACAAATCGTGTGATGCCAGGCCTCAACAGTTCACCACCACAATGCTCCCTCATCCAAGCCAGTACAAGTGTGTGGTTGTAGATATATTTCATGATTTTTTGTGCCACCTCGACCACAGATTTGACCACACGAAGTTGCCCAATCTCCTTCAGCATCAGATCAACACAGTGTGCTGCACAGGGGGTCCAGAAAATGTGATGTCTGCTCCTCATTAGCTCCTCCCCAGCCTTCTTATAGTTCGACCCATTTTCAGTCACCACTTGTACAATGTACTCCTCCCCAATCTCAGTCACCACGTGTTCCATCAATGACAAAATATATTGGTGACTGTGAATTTGACCAGAAGCATCCACTGATTTGTGAAAGAAACCTGTCTGTCACAATAAACAAGGAAGTTGATCAGGTTAGATTTTGTGGTACCTGACCATCCATCACACATCAGTGTGACTCCGTACTTTGTCCATTTCTTTTTGAATGAGTCAATGTAACTCTTGATCTCAGCAACTTGTTCATCAAGATATACGCCGGCCCATTCTCTCGTTATAGGTGGCTGCGCATGTAGCCCAAGGACCTGTGCTTCCTGAAACATTAGCTTGTAATAAGGGCTATTGGCTGCATTGAAAGGCAGACCCGCGTGGTGTCACCATTTTGCAACGGCCTGACCAAGTTTCTATTTATGTCCCTTCTGGCCATATGCATTGTCCATTCTCGTTTGCTTGCCATGCTCTCGGGATAGTGCATCGGGCTCCACATCTTCAATGTTAATCGATTGTGTCCTTTTTCTTTGTATCCCCGAGTCACCAGTCAAGAAACTCCTTATGCTCCGTGGTTGTCGAGTCGTAGATGAACTAGCACTCCCTGATGCTCCGGTCCTCGCCGCCTCGCGACTTCGGACTCTCGTCTCCTTGGGATGTCTTGACTCTTCTCTGCTCTGACGTAATGCCTCACGGAACTCGGCTTCGTATGGATCATTCACCATGACATACACATTAGCCTGCTCAGTACGTGCTTGTTGGTCTTTGTCACTGGGTGTCCATGCACATTCCTCCTCGTCGCTGCCGCTTGATCTCTTTTCTTTCTTTTTTCCTTTTCTTGCGTCTCAGCTCTCTTCTCCCGCAGGTGTCTGGCCATTGCAAGTTTCACATCTCTAGGCATATGGGTACAACCAGCAACCTCAGAGTATCCTCCACCGGCTCCTCCTGTCAAATACTTCTTCAACCGAGACACCCCTCCTCCTCGGTGTTCTATTTTATAATAGTTGCAACGTCAACACCCAGGGTTGCCATCCAACATAACTCCGTGTGACCATCCAATGTCATTTGGTCATTCATTAGGAGCCATATAATGCTTAACTGTATCTCCTAAATTAAAAAAACATAAATTATAAAAAATACATTATTTTACGTCTACAACTAACAATGAAAATAATATCATTATTTCTACATCATGCAAGACTAAATTCAATATTTAATACATCTCAATATAATTTAGTTCAAAATAATATCATTATTTGTAAAACATGCATATAAGACTAATTTTTTTATTTAATACATCTACATTAACTTTAAAATTATTTGTAAATTATTTATCACTAATTATATAATTAAATTATAAACATCTCTAATTAAATTACATTATACATCTAAATTAACTTTAAAATTATTTATAAAATATTCAACACTA
This sequence comes from Amorphophallus konjac, assembly GCA_022559845.1. Classification (NCBI taxonomy): domain Eukaryota; kingdom Viridiplantae; phylum Streptophyta; class Magnoliopsida; order Alismatales; family Araceae; genus Amorphophallus; species Amorphophallus konjac. The sequence goes on from JAHNEJ010001578.1 coordinate 3,602, forward strand.
AATTTATATTTACATTAAAAACATCTCTACTTAAATTACATTATACATCTAAACTAAATTTAAAATTATTTGTAAAATATTTATCAATAAATTTATATTTAAATTCAAAACATCTCTAATGAATTTAAATTATAAATATTAACTAAAATTTTGTGTAAAATATTTATCACTACATATATATTTAAATGAAAAATATCTCTAATTTTTTTTAAAAATAAAATATTACATTATTTTGCGTCTACAACTAATAATGAAATTAATATCATTAATTCTACAACATGCAAGACTAAATTTAAAATTTAATATATCTCAATTAAATCTAATATTTAAACATGAAGAGGAACCCGAGTGGCTCGGTGGGAAAGGTCCTCCTTTTCATAGGAGGGACCCGAGATCGATCCCCGGGGGGGCTTACCTGGCTCATATTTAATCCTCAAGGATGTGAGCCCGGGGTTTTATTGCGGCGGTACAAAAGGAGGTAGCTTGATGCGTAGGGTGAGACTCGAACTCGGGTGGCCCGATAATCGCTCAGCTCTCCGTACCACTCCGCTAGATTCCCTGTTATCAAAAAAATATATATTTAAACATGAATTAAATAATACATCAAAAATAAATTTATTTCTACAACATGAATTAAACAATATTTATATTATTTCTACAACATGAATTAAACAATACATCATAAAAAATTATTTCTACAACATGAATTAAACAAAATTTATATTATTTCTACAACATGAATTAAATAATTCATCAAAAATAATATTAAACAATCTAACAATTTTTATTCTTGCATTTTTAAATTAATAAAAATATAAAAATATAAAAATTAATTTATTTTTATTCTCCCCCCCCACCGCCCTTGGCCCAGCCCCACCACCGCCGTCCCCCACCTCCACCCCTGGCCACCCCTACCCCACCCCCCCTCCCCCACCCCCACCCCCACCCCCACCGTCCCCCTCCCCACCCCCACCACCCCAACCCCCGGTGGCAGACACCCCCCACCTCCCCTGTAGCGACCCGGATCCCGGATACCAGGTATACCCGGTAGGACTACCGAATACACGTGATACCACTTGGAACCCGCGAGGCCTCCCAAGAGCGGGAAAGCTCCGAAGGGATAAAGGCATGTGTAGAGTACATTGAAGCCACAGAGATATAACAGAAGCAATTAAATTTCATTAGATCGGTTTGCTAAAGTAGCAGAAATAAAATTACTTTTTAATTAACAGTTTCAATTTAACAATTATACACCAGAGTCAAGTCCAAAGCTAAAGACAGCAAGTCTAGCACAGTACAGTCGACAGAAAAGAAAGACGTACCGTGAAGTCGGGGGAAGCCCGACGCAGGTACCAGCTGGCCACAACGACACGCTACGAGCAAGCGCTCCAGGAACCACGCGGAAGCAGAACGAAAGACGTCACCCCACCTGAAAAGCAGGGGTGAGCCTCGTGTCACTGGCTCAGTAGGGGTCACGCGGATCCCCACTGAAAAACACGCAGTAACACGGAACACAAAACAACAGGAAGAACAGCAGGTGTAGCAAAGCGGGAAAACTACACTACAAAGCTGTAAAGCTACTCTAGAAGCCGTAGAGAACAGACGGGGAGTAGGAGTAGGGAACAAGTAAGAAAGGGGAAGAACCCGCGCCAGACAAGTGGCGGCCGAACTAACCTCGGCACCCCAAACTACTCCAAACAGTGACAGAAGGGCGACTCTGATCTAACAAAGTCAGAAGTTACCGATCTGCCAACTCGGCACCAGGCCTAAGACGAAGACCTGCAAGGACCGACAAAAGGTCTAGAAAAGACCCACGCAGACGACCGACAGACTCGACGACACACCCACGACTAGAAAGTCGTGCACACCACGCTGACCTCGAGTAGGGCCACGAGAGGGCTAACTCGGAAAGGTCACGACGCGCAAGAAACGCAAAGAGCAGTGGAGAGCCACGCGTCACAGACGGACGCACCTCCCCACCAGAGCAACGGCCAGCTGCGTCCACAGACGTCTTATGCTGCGCCACGAGTGTCTCGCCTACAATACCGCTGAAGCCACGGTAGAGTCGCAGACCCCCGCACTGAACCAAACAGGAACAACAGCATCAAGTAACCAGTCAGGGTCACGCCCGTCGACGTAAGTCCAAAGCCCCTGACCACGTGTGCACACACTGGCTCTAGCCTAAGCCAGGTACTCCAGCTAGTTTTCTCCCTCGGTAGGACGCTACCGTTGGCTGGGAGCCCACGGAACTAGCTTACAAACCGTATCTCGGGAACACCCCTCCGCCATCCAAGGCGGGTCGGCAACTCAAAGGCCTTAGGGCAACAACAATCGGAGGCGCACAAAACACAAGACTCCGAAACAAGGGCTGTAGTACAAACAGGCAAGGAAGCATTGTCGCACGTACTACGAAGCACCAAGGCAGCAAGACAACTGTCAACAGACTCAGGACTAGGCAACTAGACCTACAACGTAACGATCCTTGAGTCGGACGACTCAAAGGCAAGATCGTCACAAACGGCGGAACAAGCCGCCAATCGGTCTAATCCTAAGCCACGGGAAGCAACGCTCCGCAGAAAATGACTCACGGAGACCTGAGGGAACACCGGAGACCCTCAGACACGCCTGGACAAGCAAACCAAGGTAAAATGATACCTCGAGGCATCCAGAACCAGTGTCTCGGACTGGACAGAACCGCCAAGACACCCACACAAGGTCGCCTGTCAACCACTGGGTCACCCCGGGTTGACCGGAACCAAACAACGACGACTCAACAGTAGGAAAGAGAATCCTACCTCAAGCAAGAAGACTCCTGGCCACCTCACAACGTAGTCTTAGCCCTCATAGGGTGTCAGGAGACATCCACGGGAAAGCGGGCAGACCACAAGGATAAGCCAAGACAGTCAGAAACCAGAACCACGGAAATTGGAGCAGAAGGACTGTAACGCACCACCCTTAGACCGTTACATGAATGTGACGGTCTAACGCTAGGCCGTTACACTCCAACTGTGGCGGTCTACAACAGACGCGCTACAGCAACGTGACGGTCAGGAGGAGAGCCGTCACACACACCGCCCTAACCAACATCTAAAACACACAAGGCACGTAACGGCCTACACCAGGCGCGTTACACCGCTCTGACGCGCCCGACCCGGGCCGTCAGGGCCAACAGACCTCAAACTTAAAACGACAACTCGAACCACGTAACGCGCTAGACCAGGCGCGTTACATAGCCTAACGCAGCAAAGCAGGCGCATCAGGGCCAACTGGCTCAAGTCAAGAAAACACTGGCCGAAAGGCACGTAACGGTCCATCACGGACGCGTTACACAAGCCTAACGCACGAGGGCGTGGCCGTTAGAGCCAACGGCACAACCACCCAACTCGGCCAAAACAGCACGTAACGGCCTGGGACAGGCGCGTAATAACGCTGTGATGCACGGGGACACCACCATTACACAAACCGCCTCAACGGTCAAACTCCAAGTCAAACGCAACGTAACGGCCTACACCAGGCGCGTTACAAGACTCTGACGCACTAGGGCAGGCGCGTCAGAGGAACCGCCTTAACCAAAATGCTAAACGACAAAACAGGCGTGACGCATCACCCCGGACGCGTCAGAGAGCTGTGACGCGCCTCCCCTGGGCCATCACACTCCCAAGACCACGAAGAACTAAAAATGCCCAGACGCTGTGACGGTCTATCGTAGGGCCGTCAGGGACCTCTGGCGGTCACTGAAACGACCGCTACACCGGTCACGGCGGGAAAATAGTGGATTGGCCAAATCGAGCCGTTCCACGCCCCATTCACGCCGAAGCGCAGGGGAAACAAGACTAGACGATGAAAAATAACACTAGGAGGCTAAAAAGCCCACATGCACGCATTAAAACGCTAGATCGGGGCGATTTAGACAAATCGACCCTAAACGAGTCACCGAGGTTCCCGGACTCCTACCGGCCTCGAATGACACCGATCGACACGAAACTAGCATGGATGGGATCCAGACATCCCAGCGGTCAGTTAGACACTAACCACACCACGAATGGTTGCCGTTTTCGGCGAACCTTGAAAACCCCAAAAACCACGGTTTTCACAAAACCGGCCCGATCTCCCCCGATCGAGCACCAAATCATGCACGGAAATAGAGGAAACGTGCAGAACAAGGTGGCGGTCCGTCTCCCTACCTCCACCGAAGAAACCGTGCCCCGAAGGGACTAAACCGCGCCGAAAACCACGCCGCGAGCTCAAACACCGGCTTTGAATCCACCGTTCGGGATCGCGCCAGAACCACTCCATCCTCGCCCTATCGCGCACCCAGTCAGCTCCACAGCATCCCCAACACTCGCTCCTAGGTCCTCCGTCTGCAGCCGGAGCCGAGGAAGCTCGAGAGGAGAGAAAACGGGAGAGAGAGACGGCGGCGGCGAAATGAGAAGGGAGGAGAGAGGAAGGAAAAGAAAAAGGAAAAGAAATTAGGAATTTTCCTAATTTCTGAAAAATCTGATTTCTGGCCCTATCTCCGAAAAATACGCAAAAATAGTCGAAACGACCGGCTCGAAGAGTACATCGTCGCTGCAGCATTCACGAGTCGAGGAACTGACAACCAAACTCACCGTAGGGTTCCGTAACTAGTACGAGAGAAAAACCCACACGGATCGTAAAGCTCAACTCGGAAGCCACAAAAGCGAACCGAAACTCACCGAAACAAATCCGAAAGATCCAATAAAGATCTACCAAGGATCCAGGGCATTACATCCTCCCCTCCTTTAAGGAATTTCGTCCTCAAAATTTAAGGACTAGCAAAGGAGAAGCAGGGAAGAACAACCCAACAACACAAACACGGAAACAACACAAATCTCGAGAAGCACAGCTCAGAGGAACATCGTCAGACCACAATCACGAGCACATGCTCTGGATCGAGCACGACACAAGTGGACACAAGTCCGACACCTCCGAAACAAGGCAACGTCGCTTACGTCTCGCAGGAAATGAGACACGACTGCCCCAACAACAGACATCGAAGAAGCGAAACGACATACACGGCGAGTATCAGCTTAAACAAGGAGACACAATCTCTCAGCTGACAGCTCGACCACATCATCGGCTCCAGTGCCAAAGGCAACAAGAAACACCCGGCACACAGGACGCCAATGACAACAGCACTGTTGGACTGCAAACACAATCAAGTCAGTCCTCACTCAGATATCATATCTGATCGAGTCGCAAGCTAACTCTAAGGAGAAAGAGTACAGCAAGGCTAACCGACAAGACCTGGTCCAAAACAGAGACACAAAATCATAGAGAAACAGCGCCAAAACACCAACAGCAACAGCGGCACTTGCAGAATTCTGGCTCCGCACGGAACACAGAACCATGGAACACAACTGCAAGCAGGGTCACATCAAGGCACAGGAACAGCTGAGCACACGACCACAAGGGATGGGTCACGCATCAGACTGCTCACCAAGGAGAGACCCACGACAATGAGAAACGACAATCTCGGGGAACGCAACTCAAGGACTACGAACACGCCTCGAGAGCACAACACCTAAGAGAAGGAAATGCAGAGTAGAGGGTACTCAATCAGCAGGAATGCCGACAAATTCCCCAACACTCACAAATGCCAATGCTAACCGCAGAAAATCACCAGCAACAGCACGGCAACAGACGACATCGAGGCACAGGAAGCCAAGACGAAGTCACATCGAGAAGAACAAATCTCTCGACCAGTGAGTAGCTAACTCACAAGCTTCAGCTGCGCACTCAACAACGCACACAGGCATCAGAATAACCTCGGTAGTCGCATCTCAGCACACACCAGACGCCTTCGTAATCAATGAAGATCGCAAATAACACGCCACGAGTACCGATCTCGCGAACAACCGATCACCAGGAGCCCAAGTGCAACAGGAGAAGAGTACCAGCTTCAGCACAAAGCACAAGGAAAAGCGTTAATCTCAGCTTACCTTCACGTCCTGAAAATGATAAATGAGCCTTCACAATACATCGGCCGCTGGACACGGCACGACAAATACGGTACACAACAGCTCTTAACACCCTGATGGAGTCCAAAGCCAAGCAACCGTATAGCAAAAAGCAGATCAGGCTCAGAACAAAGCTGTCCACACTTAAGCAAACACAGGACAAAGGCATCACTAAGACAGCAATTCCAAGGCAAAACTCGAAAAAGATTCCACCAGAAGGGATGAGAAGCAATAAGCTCAACCACGAAAGCTCAGCAGGAAGGGAAAATCCTAGCTTGCTTGAGCAACTTCTCCAACACGGAATCTAATCGAGCACTTCAACAGAAGCGAAACACATCAGGAGCTGAACAGACTCAAGCCGGGACGACCAAGACAACGTGAGAACATGTACGGTCATCAGACCAAGGCCAAAGGTCAACAGCAACCTAAACAACATACGGAGAAAAACCTTGAACAACGTACTGCAGATTCAAGCCTTCCGGCGAACACTGCCAAGTACAACATGACCAAGACAAACACAACGACGAAAAAGAAACACCTCGTCACAACCTGACGAGAGCAGGACCATCTCGTACAGTGCTAGAGCAGCACGCACAAGACAACATACGAAGAAAACAACGCGATAAATCATCGCAACACCAAAGCCAGCTGAAGACTGTACTGGACTCTCATGACTCTGGATACTGTATATCTCGGATTCCCATGTACTTCACACAACAACGCTCTGATAGCTCAGAAAAGAACTCCGAACATCTCAGAACACTGCTCTGATACCATCTGTAGCGACCCGGATCCCGGATACCAGGTATACCCGGTAGGACTACCGAATACACGTGATACCACTTGGAACCCGCGAGGCCTCCCAAGAGCGGGAAAGCTCCGAAGGGATAAAGGCATGTGTAGAGTACATTGAAGCCACAGAGATATAACAGAAGCAATTAAATTTCATTAGATCGGTTTGCTAAAGTAGCAGAAATAAAATTACTTTTTAATTAACAGTTCAATTTAACAATTATACACCAGAGTCAAGTCCAAAGCTAAAGATAGCAAGTCTAGCACAGTACAGTCGACAGAAAAGAAGGACGTACCGTGAAGTCGGGGGAAGCCCGACGCAGGTACCAGCTGGCCACAACGACACGCTACGAGCAAGCGCTCCAGGAACCACGCGGAAGCAGAACGAACGACGTCACCCCACCTGAAAAGCAGGGGTGAGCCTCGTGTCACTGGCTCAGTAGGGGTCACGCGGATCCCCACTGAAAAACACGCAGTAACACGGAACACAAAACAACAGGAAGAACAGCAGGTGTAGCAAAGCGAGAAAACTACACTATAAAGCTGTAAAGCTACTCTAGAAGCCGTAGAGAACAGACGGGGAGTAGGAGTAGGGAACAAGTAAGAAAGGGGAAGAACCCGCGCCAGACAAGTGGCGGCCGAACTAACCTCGGCACCCCAAACTACTCCAAACAGTGACAGAAGGGCGACTCTGACCTAGCAAAGTCAGAAGTTATCGATCTGCCAACACGGCACCAGGCCTAAGACGAAGACCTGCAAGGACCGACAAAAGGTCTAGAAAAGACCCACGCAGACGACCGACAGACTCGACGACACACCCACGACTAGAAAGTCGTGCACACCACGCTGACCTCGAGTAGGGCCACGAGAGGGCTAACTCGGAAAGGTCACGACGCGCAAGAAACGCAAAGAGCAGTGGAGAGCCACGCGTCACAGACGGACGCACCTCCCCACCAGAGCAACGGCCAGCTGCGTCCACAGACGTCTTATGCTGCGCCACGAGTGTCTCGCCTACAATACCGCTGAAGCCACGGTAGAGTCGCAGACCCCCGCACTGAACCAAACAGGAACAACAGCATCAAGTAACCAGTCAGGGTCACGCCCGTCGACGTAAGTCCAAAGCCCCTGACCACGTGTGCACACACTGGCTCTAGCCTAAGCCAGGTACTCCAGCTAGTTTTCTCCCTCGGTAGGACGCTACCGTTGGCTGGGAGCCCACGGAACTAGCTTACAAACCGTATCTCGGGAACACCCCTCCGCCATCCAAGGCGGGTCGGCAACTCAAAGGCCTTAGGGCAACAACAATCGGAGGCGCACAAAACACAAGACTCCGAAACAAGGGCTGTAGTACAAACAGGCAAGGAAGCACTGTCGCACGTACTACGAAGCACCAAGGCAGCAAGACAACTGCCAACAGACTCAGGACTAGGCAACTAGACCTACAACGTAACGATCCTTGAGTCGGACGACTCAAAGGCAAGATCGTCACAAACGGCGGAACAAGCCGCCAATCGGTCTGATCCTAAGCCACGGGAAGCAACGCTCCGCAGAAAATGACTCACGGAGACCTGAGGGAACACCGGAGACCCTCAGACACGCCTGGACACGCAAACCAAGGTAAAACGATACCTCGAGGCATCCAGAACCAGTGTCTCGGACTGGACAGAACCGCCAAGACACCCACACAAGGTCGCCTGTCAACCACTGGGTCACCCCGGGTTGACCGGAACCAACAACGACGACTCAACAGTAGGAAAGAGAATCCTACCTCAAGCAAGAAGACTCCTGGCCACCTCACAACGTAGTCTTAGCCCTCATAGGATGTCAGGAGACATCCACGGGAAAACGGGCAGACCACAAGGATAAGCCAAGACAGTCAGAAACCAGAACCACGGAAATTGGAGCAAAGGACTGTAACGCACCACCCTTAGACCGTTACACGAATGTGACGGTCTAACGCTAGGCCGTTACACTCCAACTGTGGCGGTCTACACAGACGCGCTACAGCAACGTGACGGTCAGGAGGAGAGCCGTCACACACACCGCCCTAACCAACATCTAAAACACACAAGGCACGTAACGGCCTACACCAGGCGCGTTACACTGCTCTGACGCGCCCGACCCGGGCCGTCAGGGCCAACAGACCTCAAACTTAAAACGACAACTCGAACCACGTAACGCGCTAGACCAGCGCGTTACACAGCCTAACGCAGCAAAGCAGGCGCGTCAGGGCCAACAGGCTCAAGTCAAGAAAACACTGGCCGAAAGGCACGTAACGGTCCATCACGGACGCGTTACAGAAGCCTAACGCATGGGGCGTGGCCGTTAGAGCCAACGGCACAACCACCCAACTCGGCCAAAACAGCACGTAACGGCCTGGGGCAGGCGCGTTACAACGCTGTGATGCACGGGGACACCACCGTTACACAAACCGCCTCAACGGTCAAACTCCAAGTCAAACGCAACGTAACGGCCTACACCAGGCGCGTTACAAGACTCTGACGCACTAGGGCAGGCGCGTCAGAGGAACCGCCTTAACCAAAACGCTAAACGACAAAACAGGCGTGACGCATCACCCCGGACGCGTCAGAGAGCTGTGACGCGCCTCCCCTGGGCCGTCACACTCCCAAGACCACGAAGAACTAAAAATGCCCAGACGCTGTGACGGTCTATCGTAGGGCCGTCAGGGACCTCTGGCGGTCACTGAAACGACCGCTACACCGATCACGGCGGGAAAATAGTGGATTGGCCAAATCGAGCCGTTCCACGCCCCATTCACGCCGAAGCGCAGGGGAAACAAGACTAGACGATGAAAAATAACTCTAGGAGGCTAAAAAGCCCACATGCACGCATTAAAACGCTAGATCGGGGCGATTTAGACAAATCGACCCTAAACGAGTCACCGAGGTTCCCGAACACCTACCGACCTCGAATGACCACCGATCGACACGAAACTAGCATGGATGGGATCCAGACATCCCAGCGGTCAGTTGGACACTAACCACACCACGAATGGTTGCCGTTTTTCGGCGAACCCTGAAAACCCCAAAAACCATGGTTTTCACAAAACCGGCCCGATCTCCCCCGATCGAGCACCAAATCATGCACGGAAACAGAGGAAACGTGCAAAACAAGGTGGCGGTCCGTCTCCCTACCTCCACCGAAGAAACCGTGCCCCGAAGGGACTAAACCACGCCGCGAGCTCAAACACCGGCTTTGAATCCACCGTTCGGGATCGCGCCAAAACCACTCCATCCTCGCCCTATCGCGCACCCAGTCAGCTCCACAGCATCCCCAACACTCGCTCCTAGGTCCTCCGTCTGCAGCCGGAGCCGAGGAAGCTCGAGAGGAGAGAAAACGGGAGAGAGAGACGGCGGCGGCGAAATGAGAAGGGAGGAGAGAGGAAGGAAAAGAAAAAGGAAAAGAAATTAGGAATTTTCCTAATTTCTGAAAAATCCGATTTCTGGCCCTATCTCCGAAAAATACGCAAAAATAGTCGAAACGACCGACTCGAAGAGTACATCGTCGCTGCAGCATTCACGAGTCGAGGAACTGACAACAAAACTCACCGTAGGGTTCCGTAACTAGTACGAGAGAAAAACCCACACGGCTCGTAAAGCTCAACTCGGAAGCCACAAAAGCGAACCGAAACTCACCGAAACAAATCCGAAAGATCCAATAAAGATCTACCAAGGATCCAGGGCATTACATCCCCCACCGGTGGTGGTGACAGACGCCCCCCCCCCCCCCCCCCCCCCCCCCCCCCCGCCCCCACCCCCACCTCCGGCCAGATCCGGCTGGCAGACGCCCCCTTCCCCCTCCCCCACCCCCACCTCCAGCCAGATCCGGCTGGCAGACGCCCCCCTCCCCCACCTCCAGCCAGATCCGGCGGTGGACGCCCCCCCTTCCCCACCCCCACCTCCACCGGCGGCGGGATCCGACTGGCAGACGCCCCCCCTCCCTCACCCCCCCACCAGCTGTGGACGCCCACCTCCCCCACCTCCGGCCAGATCCAGCCCCCTCTCCCTCCTAGGGATGTAAATGGATCGGGTTCGGGTCGGGTAGGTCAATGCCATACCCTATCCGTGAAAATTTTATAAATACTATACCCAGATAATACCCAATTATTTTGACGGGTATGGATACGGGTATATCCGTCACGGGTATGGATATATCTGCGGATATCCGTATCCGTCCATAAAGCATGAGTCTACATCAACCTCTAAGAAAATGTGAGATTTATGAGACTTGGAAAAATAGAAATTCGGTCAATTTTTTTCTTTCTAAAGTAATTTTTATGTTTTATAAAAACGTCTTTACAATTTAGTAAGAAGTCCAAACTCACAAACTCAACAAGACGAGCAACGGGTTAAGTTCATGTCAAAATCATAGGCCTAACATGCACGATAAGTTATTAAGAGCGGGTTAAGTTATTAAGAGCGGGTGCACTAAATCCATACCCTATCCGAATATGAAACGGGTATTTTAAACATATCCGAACCCGAATCCATATCCGTTTATTCGGGTATTACCCGACCCATCACGGGTCGGGTGATGCGGGTAATCGGGTTTGCGGGTATTTTTGACATCCCTACTCCCTCCCCAATTAATCAAAAAAAAATTTAGAGCACCTGCCTCTGATCGCCGGTCGTCGCCGCCGTCCACCGCCGCTCTGCAACGCTGCGCACCGCCCAGACCCGCCGGCCACCGTCTTCAGCCCACTGCAGATGCCAGAAACGCCCACACCCTGACCCGTTAAATGGCTGAACCGGCACGTTCGCATCGACCCGCACATACCAGACCGGGCCCGCCTCGACCCGGTCCGGTACGCGGCGGGACGCATGGGAACATGCGGTCCAGTGCGACTCGGCGCCCGCCTGGGTCGGGTCGGGTCGTGCGGGTCAGGACGGGACGGCAAACCATGGACCCAATAACCTAAATTAAACTCACAGTTAAAAGATTAAAAAAGAATCTATATTCAGGTTGGGTTTGAAAATAAATCCGCAACATATTGATGTTTTGGTTAGGATATCTTAATGGATCCAAATTCATTTCTTAAGTAAGACCCAAAATAGATCTCCACATCTAGGTCTAATAACCCAACCTAAAAACCCGTGATCCAGGCTGACCCAATTTCAATTATACAGGGGGTAAAAATGGTAAAGTGCCCTATTTCTTCTCCATCCAACGAAGCTAACCAAAAAAACCCTAGCCGACACTGCCATGGGAGGAAAGGGGGGGGGGGCATGGCTAGTAGCGCCGCACAGCGCGGAGGTGGCGGCCGGCTCCCCTGCTGCCCTTTCTCTCTTTTTATTTTTTATTTCTGGATGTTCAGGTTAAACCACCGGTGGCCGAAGGCCTACATGCGGTCAGGCAGCGCAGGCAACTACCCTGGTTGCTGTTGGGAGAGGTTGCGGCCGCCCTGCCCTCAGCCAGGCGCAGGCAGCGGCCCCCCCTGCGACTGTTGGGCGCCGTCGTGGCTGCCCTGCACACGGCTCGATGCGGCGACGGCTGGCCCGGGCGCGGTCGGGGGCCGCCGGTGGCAGCCCTGTGCATGCACCAGGGTGCTGCTGCCGCCGCGGTCCTCCACCGGAGCGAAGGTGGCGGCCGGCTCCCCTGCTACCGTTACTCTTTTTTTTCTTATTATTGCTGGATGTTCAGGCAAACCACCGGTGGCCGAAGGCCTGTGTGGGGCCAGGCGGCGCTGACGACTGCGGTGGCCGCGATTGGGTGTGGCCGCGGCCACCCTGCCATCAGAATGGCACCGCCGGTGGCCCCCCTGGCTATGGTTGGGCGCGGTCGCCGCTGCCCTCCATGTGGCTAGAAGCGGCGACGGCTGGCCTGGGCACTGTCGGGCATCGTTGGTGGTAGCTTTATGCATGCACAAGGTGCTGCCACTGTCGCCGTGGTCCTCCACCGCCGCCTCGCAAGCTGAGGGTCGCATGTGACCTGCAGCCCACCATCAGATGCGGCGGTGCCGTCGCGTGTGTGTGTGGCATCGTTCGGAGAACGACGAACATAGTCCGGGAGATTAGGCCATGGGCTCTGAGATCACATGTTGGAGTGTGTATTTGAAATGACGTATCCACGCACACAAAAGGAAGAAGACGCAGAGAAGGTCATTTATAAAATTGAGCCAATTTCAAATAGAGACACATGTAATCTCACATTGCCTCCCTAGTTTTGCTCTCTTTATAGAGCCACTGAATACATTTGTCATATGTGGGATCATGGTTTGCCGTCCCACCCCGACCGGCACCGCCCCGCACGACCCGACCCAGGCAGGCGCCGGGTCGCACGGGCTGTGGGTCATGGCCGGGACGCACTGGACCGCATGGTCCCGTGCGTCCCTCAGCGTACCGGAGCGGGTCGAGGCGTGGTATGTGAGGGACGGCGCGAACGTGCCGGGCCGCCCATTTAGCGGGCCGGGGTGTGGGCGTCTCTGGCAACCGCAGCGGGCTGAAGGCGGTGGCCGGCGGGTGTGCGCGGTGCAGAGCGGCTGCGGACGGCGGCGACGACCGGCGATCAGAGGTAGGTGCCCTAAATTTTTTTTTTTAATTAATTGGGGAGGGGGAGGGGGCTGGATCTGGCAGGAGGGGGGCGTCCACCGCCGGTGGGGGGTGAGGGAGGGGGGGCGTCTGCCAGCAGGACCCCATCGCCGGTGCGGGTGGGGGTGAGGGAGGGGGGCGTCTGCCAGTCGGATCTGGCCGAAGGTGGGGCGCCGGTGGGGGTGGGGGAGGTGGGGGAGGGAGGGGGGTGTCTGCCAGGCGGATCCCGTCGCCGATGGGGGGCGGGGAGGGAGGTGGGGGGGAGGGTGAGGGGTGGAGGGGGGGGGCGTCTGCACCTTGGCCGCCGCTGGTGGGGGGGCGGGGAGGGAGGTGGGGGGGATGGGGGGCGTCTGCACCTTGGCCGCCGCCGGTGGGGGGGCGAGAAGGGAGGTGGGGGGGCTGGATCGCATCTGCCACCGGGGGGGCGGGGGAGGGTGGGGGGGGCGTCTGCACCACCGCCGGTGGGGGGGCGGGGAGGGAGGGGGGGAGGGTGAGGGGTGGAGGGGGGGGGGGTCTGCCACCGGGGGGGTGGGGGAGGGTGGGGGGGGGGATGGGGGGCTCGGCCATGCCTGGTCGGGGGGGGGGGGGAATAAAAAAAAAAATATTTTTTTAGTTTATTATTAATCTAAAAAATGTAGAAAAAATTTTATTAGATTATTTAATATTATTTTTAATGTATTATTTAATTCATGTTATATAAATAATATAATTTTTGTTTAATTTATGTTGTAGAAATATCATTTTTTTGATATATTATTTAATTTATTTTTAGAAATAATATAAATAATATTTAATTCATGTTGTAGAAATAAATTTATTTTTTGATGTGTTATTTAATTCATGTTTAAATATTAGATTTAATTGAGATGTATTAAATTTTAAATTTAGTCTTGCATGTTGTATAATTACTGATATTAATATCATTATTAGTCGTAGATGTAAAATATTTTTAAATGCATAATGTATATTAGTTAATTTAATTGCATAATGTAATTTAAGTAGACATATTTTTAATGTAAATATAAATTTAGTGTTGAATATTTTATAAACAATTTTAAAGTTAATTTATATGTATAATGTAAATTACTTAGAGATGTTTATAATTTATATGTATAATGTAATTTAATTAGAGATGTAATTTTAAATATATAATTAGTGATAAATAATTTTAAAGTTAATGTATATGTATTAATTATAAATACATATAATTTAGAGTCAGCAACGGGACGTGATGATGAAGTTAATTTAGATGAAGACCTCGTCATTGGGAGTGGAGACACATCGTATGCGTACGATGATACAGCATTGGAGCGATTGATGCAACCTCCATCAATTGAGCGTCAAGAGCCACCTCAGGTGAATTAATACATGAAAATCGAATCGCAAATTTCATTAGATAGCGTAGTCATATATTGATGTATGATGATGTAAGAAATATATTGCAGGTCGGTCCGACAAATGACAACATTGCGGGAGAACAGTGGTCCCGAGTTACTGCACCGCGGCATTCAATATCTGCGGAACCAAGAAGGTTATCCACTTCAAGAGAGGCTAGGGGGAGTTCCTCATTTAGAGAGGTGAAATTATATTGTCATTTCTACATTTATATGTTGTATTTTATTGGTAATTGAATATATTATTCTTTCAATTGTGTAGTCTTCGGTAGCATCGAAACAACCATCTCAGTCTGCTGCGTCACGACGCTCAACATTTAAGGCACCCAATCAGTCGTCTCAGGTATACGTACAGACTTACACAATAGAAAGTAAGTTGAAAAATTATCTAACCAGGCTTCTGCTTCTCAGGCATCTAGAGGGACACAACATGCAGCAGGTAAGCCGCCCCTGCTCCACAGAAGAAAAAATCATCATGGACCACATTATTCACCAGCAAGAAGGATAAGGGACCACCATTAAATTCGATAGATATTACAGACATGGAGACATTAGATCCCAATGCAGATGACGACACTCCCGAGCCCTCTGTTGAGCCTCGCATCAGTGGGAGTCATGACTCCGATGATGATAGTACACCGACAGGGTCTTCATCCCATGGAGGTGGCGGTGGTGAAGGTGGTCAACGGAGTCGTGGTGAGGATACTAGTGCTGGTGGCAGAGAGTACAACAGTGGTCATAGTAGAGGTCGTGGGGGCCGTCAACATGCCTCATGGACAGAGGAGCAGCACTTCACACATGCCACACAAGATGAGGATCACGGTGCTCCACCGGTAGGGACGAGACGGGCAGCTAATCAATGGGATCCCTACTATGGAAGTTCGGTTGCAGACAGTACCAGCTATCAAGGCATGTTGTCTGATTTTGAGAGCATGAGCACACATGACTCCCAGGGATCTGGAAGCTCGTATGGATGGTCATGGCCGTAGCAGCCGATGTATCATGGCGACTCAGATAACAGTAGTTCATTTTTCCCATCGTATCCATATCCTTATGCCGCAGCTGCGCCAGTAGAGGTCGTGTATGCACAAGGTTCGCAGTAGTATGAATACTACGTACGCATGTACTGGGAGAACTATTCAGGTTCAATGCGCTATGAAGACTATCTGTCCTATTTGCGGACCACATTTAATGTCAAATTATTTGGAGATGGGCACTGGCCCAGTTTGGGTCCATACTCTTAATTAGTATGTATCATTTGGTTATATTTATAACTAACTAATAATTAATTGTAGATTTCTTCATATATAGAGTTCTGTACTTATCATTGAAATCACTAATGTAAACTTTTACATCATTTGCAGGTCATCATGGACGGACGGCGTCACCCTACGTGGGAGCATGGATACTCTGTTGAGGGTGATGGACATGTGCACTGTAGATACTGCGAACATCGCGTCACCGGCATACACAGGTTTGCGGAGCACCTTGCGGGAGTGGGACGCGATGTTCGTGCATGCGACCGAGTTCCGGGAGATGTCTGACATTCCTTTCGGACACAGTTACAGGATAGATACGGTTCTCGTAGCACACCCAGGACATCTTCTTCTACTTCCCGGGTACCTCCACCACGAGCACATGGCGGAGCAGGATCTTCCTCCACATCCAGAGTTCGAGCAGCACCCGCACCTGCACCAGTCGCACATGATAGAATTGAAGTTATAGATGTAGTGAGGACTTTTTTTACATATTTTCATGTACACTCCATCGCAGCACACGACCCATCATTTGTGCAGATGGTCACTATAAGAAAAACCGCGAGTAGCGACCGACCTCCCGGTCGCTATTCGGTCGCAGATCGGTCGCAAAGAGATACTGCGACCAAACAGACACCTATTAGCAACCGAACATGTCGGTCGCTATATAATAGTCGCTAAATGGCGACCGATATAAATCGGTCGCAGAATAGGTCGCCGTTAGCGACCGATAATTATCGGTCGCAGAAGCAGTCGCGGATAGCGACCGATAATTATCGGTCGCAATATCAGTCGCGGATAGCGACCGATATCAATCGGTCGCATGACCCGTCGCTAATATATACAGTCGCTATGCGGTCGCTATTCGGTCGCTAATTTTGTAGTATTTTTTTAAAATAAATTTATATAAACGGCTATAAATCACCTGATAAATAATAATTTAATAAAATAAATAATAGAGATAGTCGCTATTCGGTCGCTATTCTGTCGCTAATTTTAATACTTTAATAAAATAAATAATAAAGACAGTCGCTATTCGGTCGCTATTCGGTCGCTAATTTTGCAGTATTTTTTTTTATAAATTTATATAATCGACTATAAATCACCTGATAAATAACAATTTAATAAAATAAATAACCTGATAAATAATAATTTCATAAAAACATATAAATCAACTACACAAATCACAATCTCCACGAACTTCAAATTCATCACATACAAACACACAAATTAATCATACATCCATAATAAAATGACAACATGCAAATAACTAAAATGAAATCACAAATCCTCCGCATATGTGTCATCTGGTCGTCGTCTCGTCCAACATCTCGCGACGGATGATCCTGTATATCATTTAAAAAAATTAAAATCAAATCCTTAATAAAGAAATCAATTTTTCTTGAAAATTAAAAGCAAGATGTTTTTCATTTAATGACGAATGACAATTTTAAACGTTTTGCTCAAATCGGTAGTCCAATTTGGACTCCGTCAGTTTCTACAAGTCACTCTCACCTTCCCGGTCGTGTTGGAGTCATTGACAAATTAATTGGACATATATTTCTTTATTTTTGACCCTCTTACACTCGATTAACTTGGTTCTATTTAGGAAATGTAAATTTGAGCATCGAGCTCAAATTTGGAGTCCAATTTGAACTCCGTCAGTTTCTACAGGTTACTTTCACCCCCCATGTCGTGTTGGAACAATCGATGGATTGATTGGACCTCTCTTTTCAATTTTGGACCCTCAAACCCAAGTTCATAGAGTTAAGAAAATGATATTTTCCCCTCCTCAATCTAAATTCTTATATTTTGTAAGATGATATTTAGAGTTAACAAATAGAAAATCAATCAAATAAAATACTTACCGGAGGCTGCTGTGCACGAGGTGCAGGAGGTGCAGGAGGTGCTCTACATATTAACAAAAAATAAATTATATGTTATATAACAATAAGTGTGTTAAAATATAGCAGGAAAATGACTTAATATGATAAAATAAGATAAATACCAAGAACATAGTGAACAATAAATCCCGAACATCCATCGGAAAATCAGAAAAGCGACGGATGGGGCCTGGAAAATGTGCTTCAATTGACTTTGTAATAAATTGTGATGCTTGGGCTGGCTCTATTTTATTCCTGAAATTGAAAATATTAATACCACAATGATGAATAGATAATAAAAATAATGCATTACATACCCTTCATTTATCCACACTGCCCGCATCGTCTCATTATAACTGCCCTCCCCCTCGTGATGACTCGTCTCGTCATCAGCACGTACTATACGAAATGGACAAAAATAAATAAAACAAACTATCAAAAAAATATAGAAATGTAAATGAACATACCTGACTCAGCTGGAGGAGGTGTAGATCCACTCGCCATGTGTGATGGCGGTGCAGAGGCCGTCAATCTACCTGTTGTCAGTGGTAACGGTGCAGAGGTCGTGGGTCCTGTAAGGATAAGAATCAGATAGCACAAAAACATAAAGAATTATTTTAAACAAATACTACAATGCATTATACATGAAAGTATACATACCTACTACCGGTGGTAGCGGTGCAGAGGTCGGTGGTAACGGTGCAGAGGTCGTGGGTCCTGTGAAAATAAGAATAAGATACCACAAAAACATAAAGAATTATTTTAAACAAATACTACAATGCATTATACATGAAAGTATACATACCTACTACCGGTGTAGAAATGGAAGTAAATCTCCTCCCGCTACCCTCTCCCCTCCCACCTGAAGAAGTCTCACGCCGTCCTCGAACCATATATTCAACTGGTAATAAAATACATGCATATTCATCAAATAGTGAAAGAAAGAAAGTTACAGAGTATTAAAATTTTAGGTAAAATTGTATACCATTAATCAAACATTCTCCATTTCATCTTCAGATGTTGGAGATATATCAAATTCAACATTCACATCTTCATTATCAGATTCATTTTGATCACTAATATATTCCTCCTCTTCGGAGTCCCCCAACTGTATTTCAGGTTGTTCTGGATCGACTTCTTCCACTTCATTCTCTTTAGATAAAGACAGTGCCTCCACAGATTCATCACTAGAAGCAGGCAACTCTACATCATCACCCAAGTCTGATTGAAAGAATTCGGCATTCACATCCAACTCTACTGTTTCAGTCAAATCCAACTCATAATCCGGGAAAAGCCTTGTCTTAACCTTGCAAACTGCCCACCAATCATTTCTTTCTTTATTTCTAGACGATGGATACTTTGTATAATAGACCTGCTGGGCTTGTGCGGCCAAAATGAATGGATCATAAGTATTCAATTTAGACTTATGTCTGATATCGACAATCCCATATGTTGTGTCATTTCGAACAGAATTGGGATCAAACTAATGACACTTGAACAGAAATATATGGTTGTGTTATTTGCTAAAAATTTCGGATCATTTAGATTTTCACTTTTTAACCCATCTGTGAAGGTTTGATCGCACGATTAATTACTATATGTGTTGTGTTATTTGCTAAAAATTTCGGCAGCATCTCCCCACACCTCTCCGATATACCACAAAATATTTATTGATTAAGAAATTTTCTTAAACACTTACTAATAAGTGGTTAAGAAATTAATCAAAATCAATAAAGGTATATCAGAGAGGAGTGAGAAGACGCATCCAGCCAAAATTTTTAACAAACAACACAAACACATATAGTAATTAACCACCAAAGTGCGATCAAACATTCACAGACTGTCCAAACGGGACAATTCAAGACTTTGAGTTAGATATACACATTCTCATCATTCAAAATGAGAACGTGCACATCAATCCCAAAGTCTTGAACGGGTAGATTGATTGACACGGGTTTAACACGCTCTCCTAAGATGCGTGCAATGTTAGGTTGCACCCACGCATCTCAGCTCACATACAACACCCAACTAATTAAATATTGACAAGATAATAACACATTCTAAAAACATAGCAGTAACATGTTAAAATAAAATTCATGCTCTTATGAATGTGCTGGAAATGCTGCAAGTAACACCCAACTATCTCTAGCTTCATATATAATTACTATTTTAGAAATGCTACAAGTCTAAATAACAAAAAAGAAAAAATAAACAACGGAACAGTGGTCTTCAGACACAGTATTCTGATTAGACAGAGCATGGATATATTGCAAGATACGTGATCAAACCGCCCAGCATCTAAATAAGGTTAGGTGCATCATTCTGTTTTAGAAATCTGATTAGAAGCGCCACAGGATCACAAGAGCCTTCTTTAGGAATTCTCATCCTCATGATTATATGCCAACTGAATTACATTTCATAAAGAAAAAATAAAATCAGCAGCAAACTCTCTACATCATAAGGTTGTGATAGTCAGATATATATCTTGCATATCATTCCATTTGGACTACGGACAAGGGAAAAAGGAAAAAAGATTCTGACTGAGTGCATGCATACGAATCTATGATCCACTCCCACAAACACATGAAGAAATCATGCTGCCAGATGCTTTTGAACATAATTGAATCTTTAGATCCAGGCTAAGGATGAACAGGTCTGATTTTGGTGCAGATATGGGGTGCGGGTGCATCCAAATCCAAGTCAACAAGGAAACTACCATCTTAAACTGTCTTATAAGACCCTATAGTTCTATCGAAAAGCTACAGTATTATAGGTATCATATAAATATCAGATAATTGAATAATACTTAAATTACTATTTTATCCTTTAATATCATCCATTAATTTAATCTAATGATCAAGTATACATAAAATAAAATTTAAACATCATATTAATACCTATTATATTAGTTTATTTATTTTGGGTACACCACTGATTATCAGCTCCAAATACATATACATCCATTACCAGGATTCTTCTTTCCCTACAACAGCAGTTGCTTTCACCTTAGGACTTGGAAAAGAAAAATAAAGGCATCTAATCTCATGTGCATCCATTTGTTGGATAACGTGATGAATTCTAAAATTGAATACATCATCTGAAAAGCAAGGAAAAGGAAGTAACTTGTTCTATCGACCCACTCGGGGTCCTCAGAATGCATAATGCATTGCTCACCACTGTTAAGTATCAACATAATGTAGCCAATTAAGGCTCAGAAGAAGGCTCAAAAATGGTTAAAATTGGGAGCATGTACACAAATGGAAATTAAGGAACCCCAATGTGACTAGCTTGTCTAATTGTGAAAGCAAGTACATGATCAGCATCCCCTGAGCCCCAAACCACATGCACATGCATGAACAAGTCAAATTGTACATGTACATTATACATGTGGAAATGTAACCTACCCAGCCAAATGCAAAAGGAAGATTGTTCCCAGTTCCTAATGGTACTGTAGCAACAGGAGGTGGGTGGGCTAGTTTGAGATCAGAGACCACTCCAAGCATGAATTTTATTTTAACATCCAACACATTCATAAGAGCAGAAATCAAATATAGCAGGATATTAAAATTTAATACCGGAGCCGGAGGGGGGGACCGGAGTCGGAGGGGGGGCCCTGCGGAGGGGGAACCGGAGCCGGTGGGGGGACCGGAGCCGGAGGGGGGCCCTGCGGAGGGAGGACCGGAGCCGGAGGGGGGGCCCTGCGGAGGGGGAACCGGAGCCGGAGGGGTGGCCCTGCGGAGGGGGGGGGCGGAGCCGGAGGGGGGGCCCTGCGGAGGGGGGACCGGAGCCGGAGGGGGGACCGGATGGGGAGGGGAGAGCCGCGCCGAAGGGGGAAACCGGATGGGGAGGGGAGAGCAGCGCCGGAGGGGGAGGGGGGGCTCGGGCGGGAGGGGGCCGCAGGGGGAGGCGGGGCTCGGGCGGAGAGGGGCTCGGGCGGGAGAGGGGCCGCAAGGGGAGGGGGGGCTCGGGCGGAGGGGGGCTCCGGCGGGAGGGGGCCGCAGGGGGAGGGGGGGCTCGGGCGGAGAGGGGCTCGGGCGGGAGGGGGCCGCAGGGGGAGGGGGGGCTCGGGCGGAGGGGGGCTCCGGCGGGGGTCCGCCTCACTTACCTCTGATGGCCGGTCCCCGCCGCCGCTCGCAGTCGTCCGTCCACCGCCGCTCGCCACGCCGGTCGTCCGTCCACCGCCGCTTGCCACGCCGCTCGCAGTCGTCCGTCCACCGCCGATGGGAGCTGGTCGCGGGGGGGAGATGGGGGGGCCGCAGAGGGAGGGGGGGCTCGGGCGGAGAGGGGCTCGGGCGGGAGGGGGCAGCAGGGGGAGGGGGGGCTAGGGCGGAGAGGGGCTCGGACGGGAGGGCGCCGCAGGGGGAGGGGGGGCTCGGGCGGAGAGGGGCTCGGGCGGGAGAGGGGCCGCAAGGGGAGGGGGGGCTCGGGCGGAGGGGGGCTCCGGCGGGAGGGGGCCGCAGGGGGAGGGGGGGCTCGGGCGGAGAGGGGCTCGGGCGGGAGGGGGCAGCAGGGGGAGGGGGGGCTAGGGCGGAGAGGGGCTCGGACGGGAGGGGGCCGCAGGGGGAGGGGGGGCTAGGGCGGAGAGGGGCTCGGGCGGGAGGGGGCCGCAGGGGGAGGGGGGGGCTCGGGCGGAGGGGGGGATCGGGCGGGAGGGGAGGGGGCCGCAGGGGGAGGGGGGGCTAGGGCGGAGAGGGGCTCGGGCGGGAGGGGGCCGCAGGGGGAGGGGGGGCTCGGGCGGAGGGGGGCTCGGGCGGGAGGGGGCCGCAAGGGGGAGGGGGGGGATGCGGGGGGGAGGGGGGGAGCTGGTGGCGGGGGGGGGGGGGGGGGGGGGGGAGATGAGTGATCCGCGACCGCTTCGCGACCTAAATAAATTTGGTCGCAAGATCAGCGACCGATTAGAGACCGAAATAAATTCGGTCGCAAAATGGGTCTCAGACGTGCGACCGATTATATCGGTCGCTATATGGTCGCTATTTGGGACCGACTAGCGACCGATTTATTCGGTCTCTAATTCGGTCGCTATTGCCACTTTTTCTTGTAGTGGGTTACATATTTTCAGTCCCACCCACATGTACCTCCACCCACTAGGATAGATTTAGATTATACGGGTGATCAGTCTCATGTATCTGATGGTGAGTTTTGGGATTCAGGCTTCACTGATGACGAGGATTAGTGAGTTTTGAGATTCGGGCTTCACAGATGAAGAGGATAAGTGAGTTTTGGGATTTGGGCTTCACAGATGACGAGGATTAATGATTTTTTGTATTTTATACTTCATGAATGAATGTCATTATTATGTCACTATTTACTTTAACATATTAAATAATTTAAATAAATTTTTATGTATTATATATAATATGATGTTTAATTAAGCGGTGTAATATGTAATTTTTATATAATTAATTATGTGTAATTTAGTATGATCTATTATCATAAAAAAATTCTACATTCTAATATTTTTAAATATATATAACATTTAATATTTCAAAAAAATTATTAAAATTTTAAAAAAAAATAAAAAATCACGCGCCGAGAGCCCGAGAGAGCGGATCGGGTCGCTGTGCGACCCGGCCGACCCGACCTGTCCCGCGCCGTGATCGGGTCGGCCGGGTCGGCAAACCTTGTGTGGGATACACAAATATCAATATTTATAGAGAGGAGATCAATCCAGAATTTTGATCTAATTAGATTCTTACCCCTAATCAGAACCCATGGACCACATATGGGTTAGACCCATGACCAGATACCACATGTTGGAGTGCATATCTTGAGCGAAAGATGTATCTACGCACGCAGGAGGAAGACTGTGCACAGAAGATCGATTACGAAGTTGAGTCGATTCCGGATGGAGACTCACATTCCAATGTTTTGACCTAATTGAGTTCATGCCTACAATTGAACTCGTAAGTCACATATGGCCCATTAATCATATTCCGTGGGTTAGACTTAAAGCGTGTTGTGTGATCCAATAATAATGATAAGTGGATCGCTAATATTAAGTAAAATTCAACGGTTACTAATAGTATGGACTAATAACCTTGGCTTATGAATTGTCAGCTTGGGAAAAAATTATAAAAGTGTCCTTGTGCTGATTTATAAAAAAAATAGATCGATATGGAAACTTCTACTATATTTTCTTCAAGCTTTCGCATGAGAAGTAGGATCATCCCAATTCTAGATGGAGACTCACGTAACCTCACAACGCCTCTTTAATTTCCTCTCAACATGGAGCCGCCGCTGAATACATGTGTCCTCTATGGGGCAGACACAGGCCGGTATTTATAGAGAAGAGTGACTAGTCCAATACTTTGACCTAATTGAGATCATACCTACAATTGAACTTGTAAGTCACATATGGCCCATTAATCATATTCCGTGGGTTAGATTTAAAGCGTGTTGTGTGATCCAATAACAATGATAAGTGGATCGCTAATATTAAGTAAAATTCAACGGTTACTACTAATAGTATGGACTAATAACCTTGGCTTATGAATTGTCAGCTTGGGAAAAAATTATAAAAGTGTCCTTGTGCTGATTTATAAAAAAAATAGATCGATATGGAAACTTCTACTAAATTTTCTTCGAGCTTTCGCACGAGAAGTAGGATCATCCCAATTTGAGAGTCAAGGTTAGACGAAGCGGCCACACGAGGCCTACATCTACCCTCATGTAGAGCACGAGAAGTTAGAAGAGAGACCCCGTCAAAGGAGAGCGAGCGCCTGCATGGCGACCTGTACTTCCGACTAACATCCATTTTTACTAGAACCGCAAGCAATATCTTTAGCGACGAAGTTAGAAACGAAGATAATGCAAGTTTTTGGACGAACGGTAGCTTTCTGTTGCTGTTACTAAAGGAGGGGTTTTAACAAA
Organism: Amorphophallus konjac; assembly: GCA_022559845.1. NCBI lineage: Eukaryota > Viridiplantae > Streptophyta > Magnoliopsida > Alismatales > Araceae > Amorphophallus > Amorphophallus konjac. The sequence goes on from JAHNEJ010001578.1 coordinate 28,326, forward strand.
GGCTTTTATGAACGTTTGCTATGAACTTTGTAACGACTGGACCTACAACAATTACCCTAATAATTATAATTACGAGTTATTCATAGTGACTTTAATGTCTTTAGCAGCACATAAAATTGTTTTGGATCATTAATTTTTTTGGAGTGTTCCTCAAAAGTGGCGTCATAGAAAATCCATATTCATTACAATTAAACATTCTAGCCTCTCTAAGGCCATAGATTAATTCGTCTCAGCAGAAATATTTTAATTTATGCACCCCCGCAGGCTGACGAACTCATGGAGTTGACGACATCTGAGTAATCTTTTCTTGGCTGATCATGTGTGGAATGCATCTTTATTAATAACAATCAATGTCCCTTTCACAGATCGATAGGGATGGATAAAATGCACCAAATTTTATCAACTGGAATGTCTTTGCTATTCACAGGACCCAAGGGAAAGATCAGCAGACACAATATTCTAACCTTCGATTTAGAGCTGGTTGCTTGATTTGACATTATAATTACTATACATTATCATATGGCAGTGCATAAAATCTGATATTTTGCATTAATTTACGCCACTTTACGTCAGACTAAACAATCCCCTGATAAATATATTCGAACAATTAGTTTCCGATGGAACAATTGTTTGATTTATATAGATATATGATCACGAGTCATGGATTCCCCATTCCAATTGATTGTTCGGTTGCCATATAAGCCCGAACAGATTTACACCAAGCCTTCTTGTGAAACCCAGTGATCATCGGTACACAAGCAAGACGGAGGAATCAATAGAGATTAGGAAGGAAAGTGGGGTAAAAAGAACTACAAATCAGCTTAAACAAATCGAACACTTCTCCGTTACGATCTCCCGCTGTTCCTTCCCTTCTCTTCTGAGGCTACTGCAAGTAGAATGCGAGGAAGGAGAGGACGGAGGCCCCGATCAGCGACCCCATCACGGGCGCCACCGCGAAGGAGCCGCTGGTGGGAGCCGGGGCCGGGGCAGCCGCATCACTGGCCAGGGCGGCGGTCGCCGAAGCGGCAGCGACGAGGGCGGCGCAGGCGATCTTCTTCATCTCCATTGAGGGCGTGGGTGACGGCCGGCGACGATACCACCCACCTCCGGTGTTGGCGAATGAGAAGATTTCCCGGCTTTATTACTTTTGTCTTCTCCTCTTCTTGCTTGAAGGCCCGAGGAAGGAGATGGTGGCGGGGGTGCTGATATAGGATGGCGAGGCCTGGCCGTGGGGCTCCGCCCGGTGCGAGCTACGGGGGATGTGGCGTACGAATAGGGGGGGGAAGTTGGTGAGTGGCCGGCGATCTGTTAACGCATCCATGTGCGTGGATGGCCGGGAACACCTGACGCCGTTAACGTGCTGACCGGGTCTCTCGATGGGGCCGCTGACCGGGTCTCCGCTCCGCCGCCGGATTTTTTTGCCGTCCTCGTGAAGGCAGCTGGCCTGCTCGAAAAAGCCCTAATAATAAGAATTATGCCCGCGCTTGTCAAGGTTTCCTAAATTGGAAGTTTTTTAAAAAAGCCTCCGCCATTGGACTTGTGCCAGATGTGTTAATTTTGTCGGGATTTTTTTAAAAATTTCAAAACTCATTTGATACTCTACACCCAATTTGACATTAATTGAGAGGGAGAGTAACAACCCTCCTAATTATGAGTTAACTTGTTAATCTTTCAAATAAACATATAAAAAACATGTTTTCTTTTGGTTTTAATTAGTCTTATTAATAATTTCATAATATCAAATCTTTTATTAGTTTGACATTTAATTTATTTTACAGAATCTAATAAAAATAACTAAAAATATAAAAAGTAAAAGTTTGAAGTGCTACAGTAAAGTACGTATATATTATTGCTCACTTTTGATTCTTAATCAGTACTATTAATAGTTCATAATATAAAATATTTTATTTTTTTGATGTTAAATTTATTATATACAATTTACTAAAAATATTCACATAATTTTAAAAAAATCAAAACTTTGAAATACCACAGTGATGCACGTATCTATGATTTTTTGTTTTTGATTTTTAATTAATAGTATCAATAAATCATAACATCAAATATTTAATTTATTTTTACACAAATTTATTATATAGAATGTTTTAAAAAGTAAAAAAATAAAAACTTTGAAATGCTACAGTGAAGTACGTATCTATCATTTTTTATTTTTAATTACTAGTATTAATAAATCATGCTATAAGTTTTTTTATTTTTTGATGTATAATTTATTTATAGAATTTAATAAAAATAATTACAAAAAATAAAATTCTTGAAGTTGAACAGTGTCCCTGGTTTAAATAGCATAACCATTTTGAATCTTACTAATTTTAATTACTATTGTTAATCAGTTAGTTGGTGATTAAATTGAATATTTTCAATAATTGATGGTCTCAAAAATCTCCCAAAATATCATTCATGGAAATTTTTCTGACTTTTTTCCTTTCACGTACCCTTTGAGTATGTCTACCTCTTATTACAAAAATTCAATTGATGTGAATGTAAAGGCGGCACCGAGGCGTTTGGATGCGATTAAAGATTGTGGGGACTTCATAGTAGTTGTAAGTCTCGAAAATCCCTCCCAAAGACGCCCAAGTGTTGATGGATGGCGTTTGGCTGGCCATCTCCGTGGTGGTCTTGCTCTTCCCGATGATTTGTTTGACTCGCAGAAGATTCTGGCCGCGTGACCCGAACCCTGTGCACATGCATACCCAGATGCACTAAAGATTTCATCACCCTGTACCGGGTACATATGTTAGCAATCGTGTTATGTTTTGGAAAAAAGAAGGCATTTGTATAATGGTACCTCTATAAACTTCCGCATTTACAGATGAATCCGTACCTTTGGCATATTGTCACAAATCCTCCCTGATATACTTCGATTGTACTCTTGCGATTCCAAGACATTAACGCGAGACTACTGTTTTTGAGAAATGTGTTATAGAAATCATTGACACCTACGAAATACCGAAAATATCCTATTGTTTTCGTGACACCTTCTTCCCCCTCTAGTCAACTCCTCTAGGCACAAGTCATAGCCACCGCTGACTCCTTGGATAGATGTCATCCCCGGTCATTGCCGAGCAACTGTAGTGGGTGTTAGGTAATAATCTCGTATAAAAAATGAGTTAAAAATATAATATGATTGTAATTATGGTATCCTCTTAACTCGACATCTTAAGATTTTGAGTTGGATGATCCAATCGAAAAAAATTTAATATGATATCAGAACTCATGATTATAATCTGGGCCGTACATTTTGTATTTGTCATGATTCACGTGGCAGAGCCTAAAATCGACATGCACGTGAGGAGACGTGTTAGAGAATAGTCACGTATTGAAAACAGGTTAAAAATATAATATGATTATAATTGTGGTGTCCTCTACACTCAATACCTTAAGGTTTTGAGTTGGATGGCCCAATCTAACAAATTTTAATTTGATATTAGAGCCCATGGTTGTGATCTGGACCGTACACTTTGTGTTTGTCATGGTCCACGTGGCAGAGCTTAAAATCGGCATGCGCGTGAGGGGGCGTGTTAGAGAATAGTCAGTGGCATGTGTGTGAGGGAGAGTGTGGGCCCCCCTTCATTCTCTCTCATCATATTCAACAGTCACCCAACAGTTTGATTAACAAAGAGGGCATTAAAATTTTGAGTTGGATGGCCTAATCTAACAAATTTTAGTATTCTCCTAGGCAATAATCTAATATTGGTTAAATGAGTTGTGGTTCATGTGTTTATGACACTGGGCATGTGTATCTCAACATTGTGATTTTGAGGATTTCAACATGGTATTAGAGTATGGTCTTGGGCCCAACTCTATATATTTCTTATCTTGTCACCTCCACCCAATTAATCTCCACGATCCATCTTGGCCGTGAGGGAGAGTGTTAAAATTTTTAGACATAGTCCATGAACAATAATCCCATGTGCTTATGACCCTGGGGCTATGTATCTCAACACCACAGTTTTGTGCTATAAGTTCACATAGGAAGGGGGAGAGAGAGAGAGAGAGAGATGAGCACCGAAGGAAGGACCCTCCTCCCAGTGTAGGACGTGTCACCGGAATACCCATATCAGGTGGATCTAACCTTGCACTACAATAAAATGTGGTATTAGAGATGACCAGTGTAATGTCCCGGGTTTTTTGGATCCTTCTTCGTGGGTCTCGGATCTGGTTTCTCGGAGTGTCCGACTCCGTTGTGTCCGGAATTTCATTTCGGACATCTTTCGTGTTCGGATCGACGCGATCCGGAGTTGTTTCGGAGGCCCGGAAACGTTCCGCGACTTTTCCGCGTGTATTTTTCGATTCCCGGTGTGTGTTTCGGCTTTTTCTTCGGAACCTCGTTGCGGGTGAACCGGGCCGTTCACCTAGGCGAGTGTGGCACTGTTGCGATCGGTGCGTTCCGAGGATCGCGAGGGTGTGATTTTCTATTTTTTGGGATTTTTTCGATTTTTCGGATTTTCCTATATAAACCCCCCACTCTCTCTCTTCCCCTCATTTCTCTCTTCCTCACTCTCTCTCTTCTCACGCTCTCTCCTCTCTCCCTCTCTCTCCGACGGTCGAAGGGGTGGAGCGTGGGCGAGGTGGGGACGGCGCGGGCGAGGTACGGGCGAGGATGGGTGAGGATCGAGGCGGTGGAGGCGCAGTGAAGCTCGGCCGTGGGTTCGTGGAACGGCGAGGCTTCAACGGCGTTTTCTTCGTGGATCGGCGTCCACGGTGCACGAAATCTTCGGTGGAGGTAGGGTGATGGACCCCCAGCCCGTGCGCTTCATTTCCCGCGAGTTTCGTAGGCCGTGGTGAGCCGAGCGGGTCGTTTGGGGCGTTTTGGGGAAAATCATGTTTTGGGGAAGTGATCGCTCGATCTAGCGTTTTGTTGCATTTTAGGCCGATCCGAGGCCATAGATGCCTGCTGGGGGCTACTGGGGAGCTTCCCCTTTAGTTTCCCCCTCATCCGTGGATGTTTGGGGGCGTGGCGTGGATTTTTGGGTGTTTTCCGGCCGTTCTCGATTTTCCGAAATGATCGCGGTCCACCAGTAACCGCTTTCACTGGTCGCGGTCTTAGGAGAACCGCCTTCACCCTCGTGTTTTGGTCGAGAGGTCGGCAGCGTCGCGGACGTGCGATAGACCATTTTTGTCTAGTCGCGGTCGTGACCCGACCGTGATTGTCTGGTCGCGGTCTTAGGGTGACCGCTACCATCGGGCTGCGTCTGGCCAGTCGCGGTCGTGACCCGACCGTGACTGCTTAGTCGCGGTCCTCAGGAGACCGCGACTACGTGGCGGTTCCCGTTTGCGTTGTTTTGACCCCCGGTCGACTCGGTTGTGACCCAGTGGTTGACTTTAGGTCTCGTGAGTGTCCCAGGCACCCCGTGGCTGGGGTGTCGGGAGGCGCCGTGTTACCTCCATTAGCGTGCCCATAGGTGTGTTGGGTCCGGGTGACCTCATGTGTTCTGGGCTTTCGTGTTACGCTCGATCGAGTCACCGTGTATCGGTGTGTGTGCGGTGGGGTCTCCCCCGCATGTCGTGGGTTTCCTTGGAAGGCGATTCCCGTGTGGGCCACGTGTTTGGCCTTGGATTGCGAGTCCAGTTATCCGGCCTGGGGCTGGAGGTTTCCCGCTTGCCCTGAGATGGGAAATCGACAAGGTGGCTTGTGTGCTGCCCTGGGAATCGTGCTTCTGTGTTTTCCGTGTGGCCCGTGTGGGTGGCTTTAGTCCTTTGCGTTCCCTTCCTGAGGGAGTGGTCTTGGCGGCTCGTGAGTTGTTTCCGTATTCGTGCTACCGTGGTTTTAGACCTAGAGATTGGACTAGATTGACGGCCTCGTGTTGTTGCGTGCAACGGTCTTGACCCCGAGTCTTGTGACTCAAGGACCGTTGGGTGTAGTGCGTCTAGAGGACTGTCCAGAGTCCAGTGGGTTAGTGCCACTTGAGTTTTCTCGACTCTCGCGCAGGGTGCGTGTGTGGCCGTGGACTGCGAGTCCTGTTTCTTCTCCAACTGTGGTCACCGTGCGATGGGGCCGATACGTGGGGTGGTCCCCGTACATCGTCGGATTCGGATGTTGTTTTCCGTTGATTTGAGAGTCTACTCCTTCAGTGACCCTCCACTAGTCGTAGCCCACCAATACGAGGTGCTGGTCTCACCTGGGAGTGGTGTACAGGCACTCACCCTTTGAGACGGTTTGTGGACTGGTTTCCGTCGGGCCCCTCGTCATAGCTAGAGTCCGACTGCCGGGAAAACCGGACAGAGGGCCAGACTTAGGACGCGTGGTCTGTGTGTGCACACGTGGTTGGGGGAGGTTGGACCCACGTCGACGGGCGTGACCCCAGCTAGTCACTTGTTTGTGGTTACTTGTACGGTGTTTGTGCCTTTGGTAGGCGCTACCACGTCAGGCAGTTCACCTGCGGTGCGGTGTAAGTCGTCAGGGGACGCTACCGACTGTGCTTCTAGTGGGAGGTACTCCTGTCGAGTTGGGAGTGACAGACTATCAGTTTCTGTGACTTTGACCTTCGGGTTTCGGTCTTGTCGACCGTTGAGTTTCGGTTGTTTCACCGTGGCGTGTGTCGGTTTTCGCACCGTGAGACTAGTGCTAGTGGCTTTACCTAGGTTGCGTCTTGTTGTGCGGTACCCGCGATCGTATGGTCGGGGTTGCACCTTGGACAGCGTGTCCAGGTCAGCTGTGCCCGGGGGACAGGCCTCTACGGCATGGTTGCCGTGTGTTTTTACTTCGGTAAGCAGTACTAGTGTAGTCCAGTAGCCTTGACTGTGAGTTCGGGGTGCATTTTTTTGGTACAGTAGGAGTAGTTGTAGTGCCGTGTTTCGACCGGCCACCGGGTTTACTGTTCCTGCTGTTGCGGGTTCTCTCGTAGCCTTCCTTTCCGCTACCGCCGTTGTTTCCGGTTGGGGTTCCGCGGGATCCCTGCTGAGTCTCTGTTTTGGAGACTCATTCCCTGCTTTTCAGGTGTGGTGGTTCTTCCTCGAGGTTCGAGGGTGCAGAGCAGAGGTTCTCAGTTGCCAGCTCGCCGGGCCGAGTGTTCACTCGGCATGTGGTACACTTTACTGCTTTAGACTATACTTTCTGTTGGACTGGACTCTGTTGTAGCTTGTTGTTGTTGGTTGTCCTGCTTTATTTCCTATTTCTTTGTGCCTCCACACTCCTTTTAGCCCTTCCGAGCCCTCCCGGCTCGTGGGCGACGGTGCGAGTCTCGGGTTATCGGGCCTTCCCGGTAATCGAATTCTCGGGTCGTTACAGCTGGTATCATAGCGGTGGTTGTGGACGTACATAGAATTCGAGATATTGCAGTGATCAGAGTCCATAAGGTCCAGTACAGTCGGCAGATGGCTTAGGGTTTTGTGTTCGCTTTCCGCCTAGTTTCTCGCTTGAGAGCTTGAGTGCCCTGTGCGGCGCTGTGAAGGTGGTTGCTGTCCGCAACTTTCGTGCCAGCATGGGGTCTAAGGATCGAGGTTGAGAGCCTTCTCCCTCATCGGTGGTGGCCCTGGTTGTGCTGCGTTGGGCAGAGGTTGCTGGCAGGTGCGAGCTCGCGGCGTTGCGTTCGAGGAATCTGCAGTATGGTCAGGTGGCTGGAAAGGATTTTTCGTGGTTAAGTAGCCGTGAGCGTGCTCTAAGGGAGCTGCTGTCAGTTTTGGCCATTCCAACTTGAGGTTTGTCCAGCTCCTGAGGTGTTCTGATCGAGAAGTGTGCTCAGGTGAGCGGAATATCTTCTCGGTGAGCTGCTATTTTCGTCGAGCCTGATGTCCTTGTCATGCTCTGTGGCGTCAGAAATGACGTGTCGGTCCCGGCTATTTTGCGGATTTCGAGGTAAGATTGGGTTGTGGTGTCCTAGTAAGTCTTGCTCCTGCGCTCTTGTGTGCGAATGGGTTGTGTTCGCCCTAGAGTTGGCTTGAGATGTGAAGGCTCCACGGTGAGTTCGGGACTCGAGGACGAGCGTTGGCGGTTGTCGGCTATGGCTCATGTTGCGGCTCTTGGCGTGGTGTGTTGCAGTTTGAGGAATTGCAGCAGTGGTGCATCGAGAGATGCTGTGATTGTGGTCCGATGTGACACTCGCTGAGTGTGTCGAAGGTGCTGACCTGATGGAAGCAAGATTTTCCTTGGTGTTGGATGGTGCTGTTTCCAGGATGCGCGATGTTCAAGGTCAGGTCGAGCGTGGAGTTCTTCCGTTGGTCGGAAGTGCGTTTGGTCTCCCCTTTGGTTGGAGAGATTGCGTTGGGCTAAGGTTCGTCGTCTTGCATTGTGTGTTCGGATTGGTTGGCCTTGTGTGCCATGAAGTCATGTGAGACGTGCTCCTTGTCTTGGCAAGGTGGTTGCCTGTGAGAAGTCGTGCCCATTCCCTTGTCATGTGAGGGTGCTGGCGCTGTTTCGGAAGGACGAGTGCTGGTTGGGTGATGTTTGCTTTCTCGACTGTGCGCGCGGATCAGAGTGTGTAGCGGAAGCGTGGTGGGCTTGTGACCCACTGGTTCAGGATCGTAGCGTTGGTTGCTACGGGTGGATTCCTGAGTTTGCGTTGAGCATCGGAGGATTGGTTCCTCGGTGTGAAACGTGTTGTTGCCGTGCCGTTGCCCGAGATATCGTGATTCTTGGCACTGGCAGGATGGAGTGTTGGGAAAAGTGCTGGCTAGTGTGCCGCTTGAGTACCCTGTTCCTGTGATGGAAGCCGTGTCAGGCGTCGGTGTTAGACCTGGATGGGGTTGTTGAGGATGTCGCCTGACGATGGTCGAGGACGTGTTGGTCAGAGTCGGTGGCTTGGTGTCCGACTTGTGTTCCCAGTCGTGTCCTCGGTTGAGATCGTGTTTTGAGGAAGTGGTCTCTGGCAGACAATGGGTTCCTGTTGGTAGCTGCGAGTGACTGGTAAGGCTAGTCTCGTAGCCAACCGCGGTGAGATGTTTGTTACTTTGGGGACCCGTGAGCATTGTTCAGGTGGTGTCCCGTGGCTCTGTGGTAAGGGCGGAATCGGGATTGGCAGGTGTCCACTTGGATTGATCGAAGGATTTGATGAGACCAGATGGAAGAGTGACGCCTGTGGGCGGAGGCCTTTTGTGAGATTGGCGTCGGAGGATGGTCCTTGATGGGACGTTGGTGTCGCAATGGTTATCCCTGGTTTGGTGACCAGCATGGGAGGGTTCCCCTGTGAGTCTGAGTCCAGTGAGGTGATGACTGAAGACACCAGGATTTTGTCAATTGGTTTCATCGTGCTCCCCGAGAGGGTCGAGTTGGTGCGTTGTTCGAGCTCGGATGCGGAGTCCGAGAGGAGTGCGGCTCGAGATGTGGCATCAGTCTGTGTGAGAGTCGACGGATGGCTTCCCGAGGTTTGGAATGTTTCCTTCGGGCTCGGTGGAGGACCAGGAAAGAAGGAAGAACCTGAGTGAGCGGTTGGTGGTCGTCGGCGCATGGTCTTTTCTCAGGCAGAAGGTGCTGGTTGTCGGAACTCGAGCGTGGCGAGAGCCGTGTACCAGCGAGACCTTACGTAATCGTTTCTGTGATGTGCCTTTCTGGATGGGATCTGGGCTTTGTCAAAGTTTGTCTTCTGACAAGAGTTGGCACAGTGTTATGTCCGGCTTTCGGCTTGCCATGCGTGAGGTGTTTCTTGGTGCTGAGCCGATGTTCTGGTTGCGGTCTGTCGAGATGGCTGCGTGAGCCGATGGAGGCTCTGTTTTGGTTGCTCCCTTGAGGAGGGTGCGCGACCTATCAGCTGGTTGTGAAGCTGATGTGCGATTTATCTGCTGACCATTGGATGTATCAGTAGCTATTTCTCGTGTCGAGGGTTGTGTTTCCTCGGTGAGCAAGATGGTGGCTGCGGCGCCATGGTGGATTCTCACGTTGTCTGAGGTGATGCCAGACTGTGTCCTTTGGTATATGCCTGCTCTGTTGGCCAGTGTGCTCGGCTCGAGGAGCGAGGTGTTGCTTGTGATTGCAAGTCTGGTTGTGTCCCTCAGGATCGGTGTTTTCGTGAGGATCGAGGTTTTCTGTGCTGGGGCTCTGATAGCGTGTCAGTTGGTTCAGTGTTCTTCCCCTATGACTTTGTGCTAGGTCCTGAATTTCGAGGACGAAATTCCTTTAAGGGGGGAGGGCTGTAATACCCCAGGTTTTTTGGATCCTTCTTCGTGGGTCTCGGATCTGGTTTCTCGGAGTGTCTGACTCCGTTGTGTCCGGAATTTCATTTCGGACATCTTTCGTGTTCGGATCGACGCGATCCGGAGTTGTTTCGGAGGCCCGGAAACGTTCCGCGGCTTTTCCGCGTGTGTTTTCCGATTCCCGGTGTGTGTTTCGGCTTTTTCTTCGGAACCTCGTTGCAGGTGAACCGGGCCGTTCACCTGGACGAGTGTGGCACTATTGCGATCGGTGTGTTCCGAGGATCGCGATGGTGTGATTTTCTATTTTTCGAGATTTTTCTAATTTTTCGGATTTTCCTATATAAACCCCCACTCTCTCTCTCTTCCCCTCATTTCTCTCTTCCTCACTCTCTCTCTTCTCACACTCTCTCCTCTCTCCCTCTCTCTCCGGCGGCCGACGGGGTGGAGCGTGAGCGAGGTGGGGACGGCGCGGGCGAGGTACGGGCGAGGATGGGTGAGGATCGAGGCGGTGGAGGCGCGGTGAAGCTCGGCCGTGGGTTCGTGGAACAGCGAGGCTTCAACGGCGTTTTCTTCGTGGATCGGCGTTCACGGTGCGTGAAATCTTTGGTGGAGGTAGGGTGATGGACCCCCAACCCGTGCGCTTCATTTCCCGCGAGTTTCGTAGGCCGTGGTGAGCCGAGCGGGTCGTTTGGGGCGTTTTGGGGAAAATCATGTTTTGGGGGAGTGATCGCTCGATCTAGCGTTTCGTTGCGTTTTAGGCCGATCCAATGCCATAGATGCATGCTAGGGGCTACTGGGGAGCTTCCCCTTTGGTTTCCCCCTCATCCGTGAATGTTTGGGGGCGTGGCGTGGATTTTTGGGCGTTTTTCCGCCGTTCTCGATTTTCCGAAATGATCGCGGTCCACCAGTAACCGCTTTCACTGGTCGCGGTCTTAGGAGAACCGCCTTCACCCTTGTGTTTTGGTCGAGAGGTCGGCAGCGTCGCGGACGTGCGATAGACCGTTTTTGTCTAGTCGCGGTCGTGACCCGACCGTGACTGTCTGGTCGCGGTCTTAGGGCGACCGCTACCATCGGGCTGCGTCTGGCCAGTCGCGGTCGTGACCCGACCGTGACTGCTTAGTCGCGGTCCCCGGTAGACCGCTTCTAGGTGGTCGCGGTCCTCAGGAGACCGCGACTACGTGGCGGTTCCCGTTTGCGTTGTTTTGACCCCCGGTAGACCCGGTTGTGACCCTGTGGTTGACTTTAGGTCTCGTGAGTGTCCCGGGCACCCCGTGGGTTCTGTGTCCGTGTTTCTGGGGTGTCGGGAGGTGCCGTGTTACCTCGATTAGCGTGCCCGTAGGTGTGTTGGGTCCGGGTGACCCCATATGTTCCGGGCTTTCATGTTACACTCGATCGAGTCACCGTGTATCGGTGTGTGTGCGGTGGGGTCTCCCCCGCATGTCGTGGGTTTCCTTGGAAGGTGATTCCCGTGAGGGCCACGTGTTTGGCCTTGGACTGCGAGTCCAGTTATCCGGCCTGGGGCTGGAGGTTTCCCGCTTGTCCTGAGATGGGAAATCGACAAGGTGGCTTGTGTGCTGCCCTGGGAATCGTGCTTCTGTGTTTTCCGTGTGGCCCGTGTGGGTGGCTTTAGTCCTTTGCGTTCCCTTCCCGAGGGTGTGGTCTTGACGGCTCGTGAGTTGTTTCCGTATTCGTGCTACCGTGGTTTTAGACCTAGAGATTGGACTAGATTGACGGCCTCGTGCTGTTGCGTGCAACGGTCTTGACCCCGAGTCTTATGACTCAAGGACCGTTGGGTGTAGTGCGTCTAGAGGACTGTCCAGAGTCCAGTGGGTTAGTGTCAATTGAGTTTTCTCGACTCTCGCACAGGGTGCGTGCGTGGCCGTGGACTGCGAGTCCTGTTTCTTCTCCGACTGTGGTCACCGTGCGACGGGGCCGGTATGTGGGGTGGTCCCCGTACATCGTCGGATTCGGACGTTATTTTCCGTTGATTTGAGAGTCTACTCCTTCAGTGACCCTCCACTAGTCGTAACCCACCAGTACGAAGTGCTGGTCTCACCTGGGAGTGGTGTACGGGCACTCACCCTTTGAGACGGTTTGTGGACTGGTTTCCGTCGGGCCCCTCGTCGTAGCCAGGGTCCGGCTGCGGGGGAAAACTAGTTAGAGGGCTAGACCTAGGACGCGTGGTCTGTGTGTGCACACGTGGTTGGGGGCGGTACGCGGGGTTGTCCCCGTACATCGTCGGATTCGGACGTTGTTTTCCGTTGAGTTGAGAGTCTACTCTTTCAGTGACCCTCCACTAGTCGTAGCCCACCAGTACGAGGTGCTGGTCTCACCTGGGAGTGGTGTACGGGCACTCACCTTTGAGGGGGTTTGTGGACCGGTTACCGTAGGTCCCTCGTCGGTAGCCAGAGTCCGGCTACGGGGGAAAACCGGTCAGAGGGCCAGACCTAGTGACGCGTGGTCTGTGTGTGCACACGTGGTTGGGGGCGGTTGGACCCACGTCGACGGGTGTGACCCCAGCTAGTCACTTGTTTGTGGTTACTTGTACGGTGTTCGTGCCTTTGGTAGGCGCTACCACGTCAGGCAGTTCACCTGCGGTGCGGTGTAAGTCGTCAGGGGACGCTACCAGCTGTGCTTCTAGTGGGAGGTACTCCTGTCGAGTTGGGAGTGATAGACTATCAGTTTCTGTGACTTTGACCTTCGGGTTTCGGTCGTGTCGACCGTTGAGTTTCGGTTGTTTCACCGTGGCGTGTGTCGGTTTTCGCGCCGTGGACTAGTGCTAGTGGTTTTACCGAGGTTGCGTCTTGTTGTGCGGTACCCGTGATCGGATGGTCGGGGTTGCACCTTGGACAGCGTGTCCAGGTCGGCTGTGTCCGGGGGACAGGCCTCTACGGCATGGTTGCCGTGTGTTTTTACTTCGGTAAGCGGTACTAGTGTAGTCCGGTAGCCTCGACTGTGAGTTCGGGGTGCATTTTTTTGGTACAGTAGGAGTAGTTGTAGTGCCGTGTTTCGATCGGCCACCGGGTTTACTGTTCCTACTGTTGCGGTTGCTCTCGTAGCCTTCCTTTCCGCTACCGCCGTTATTTCCGGTTGGGGTTCCGCGGGATCCCTGCTGAGTCTCTGTTTTGGAGACTCATTCCCTGCTTTTCAGGTGTGGTGGTTCTTCCTCGAGGTTCGAGGGTGCGGAACGGAGGTTCTCAGTTGTCAGCTCGCCGGGCCGAGTGTTCACTCGGCATGTGGTACGCTTTACTACTTTAGACTGTACTTTCTGTTGGACTGGACTCTGCTGTAGCTTGTTGTTGTTGGTTGTCCTGCTTTATTTCCTATTTCTTTGTGCCTCCACACTCCTTTTGGCCCTTCCGAGTCCTCCCGGCTCGTGGGCGGCGGTGCGAGTCTCGGATTATCGGGCCTTCCCGGTAATCGGATTCTCGGGTCGTTACAACCAGTATCGTCCCAATTGAGAGCCCGGCGAGCGGATCTATGTGAGATCTGAGGGGGGGGATCTGGTGAGCGGATCTGTGCAAGGTATGAGGGAAGTCCAACGGCTTATGGTGAGCGTGGCGGGCGAAGGAGAAGGGGTTTAGTCCATTTGCATATGGCCAGTGAGACGGACCTCCCAGTCATCTCCATTGCCTCCCTACCACTAAAGAGGCACTCATCTTCCTCCCCCCAACGTCGCCATGCAGGGCTAGAGGGTCACAGCCCCAAAGATCGAGGTTGTAGCCTAGGATGCCCTTGGGAGGAGGCCTACAAGGGTGGAGAGAGAGAGAGAGAGAGAGAGAGAGAGAGAGAGAGAGAGTTTCCCTCCGACGACGGTGGCAATTTCCGTAGATTGGTCAAAGGTTTGAGATTTGAAAAAATAGCACGTAAGCATCGACTAAAAATTATTGAGTTAAATAGTTATTGGACCTCCCATGCATATTTCTAATCAACAGACTAGAAATTAACTGGGAGGCCCTTTCTTCGGCTCGAATCAATTTTCCCTTAAAAATTGTATCATATGCCAAGTAGAAGGCAGCCTGGCACCAGAGGGATCCCTAGGGCCCCACCATGAGGTCATTGGTCCATATGGGGTTAACGGCTAAGGCACAGCGGGGCCCACCCACCTCAACGACAGTGATACCTGAGCTGTAGAGATTGGAAGCCTTTCTACGGTCCCCTTGCGAGTTTGTAGAGAAACCACCAGTTACTCATTGTTTACTAATATACACGTCTATAAATATTTATATTTATAAATAATCTCTCATTTAAATATATCATAACATATACTCCTGATACATCTGAATAGTTACGATTATAATTTTACCGTAACTCCGGTTTATTTAACTGCAGAGGAATGTGACTCCCCCCTTCCTGGGAACCTTCCGGACTCTTATACGAGCACCGTCCCCACCACAGCTGGCCGTGGCCGACCAGGGCACTCGATTTCAAAACAAAGGAAAGAAACGACCGTTGGAAAAAGGCCACGCGTCCCCATCCCAACGGTTACTGCCTACACCTCGGATGCGTGCTCCTTCCGCTAAACCCCACCAAGCAAAAGTCCCAACTCCCCCCACCCTCCTCCGCCAGCTGGCTCGGTGCCGGCGCCAACCCCGCTTCCTTCGCAGGAGCACCCCGTGTGGACCCCGCACACGGCTCTGTATAAATTCCCGACCCCCGGGGCTCTTCACAGACCCATCAATCAAACCCTAATAGGCGTCTTCCTTTCTCTGCTGTTCTTTTCCCCTCTCTGCCCTTCCACTCGCCCCCGCGGCTATCTGCTGCTGCTGCCTGCCGGTGCTCTCTCCCCCGCTCGCAACCAGCGCAGAAATGGCCCGCGCTGGAGTCGCCGCCGCCGCCGCCGCCCTCCTCTTCCTCGCGGCCGTGGTCTCCGCGCAGGAGGCGCCGGCACCGGCGCCGGCCCTGGACACGGGTGCCGCGCACGGGCTCGCCGTCTCCGGATCCCTGGTGCTCTACTCCCTGCTCGCCTCTGTTGTCGCCCCGCTGCTACTCTTCTTGCATTAGATGGCCGTGGCCTCCCGGGGACGACGTCGGTGGTGATGACGTGAGATATAGAGGATGATCATATTGATTATGATTAATATATATTCTTTCTTTTTGTGGGGATGTTTGGAGGATGGATTTTATGAGGGGTCATCTATCCTCTTCACCTGTAGATCTCGAGGTTTTATTTTAATTTTCATTTATTTATTGATAGTCTATTGTTATGGGTATATACATTTGTGTTACACCATCCTGTTTAATCTTTTGTGATAGATCATATAGTTGAGTGGTAACAAAGTGATTCTTCTTCCATTTATTTATGTTCTCGCTTCTCAGTTCTCACAGCGATTTTTGTGCCGTTTTATTTAAACTGATTTCACTGTCTCATAAGACGAGACTAAAGCGTTCGAACAAATTTTTATTCGAAGATGATCTTGGAGATGACAAGAAAAGAAGAGGGCCTCGGTTTTTGTTATCAGGGTCACAGGCCAAACCGTCGTAGTCTCTTGGTTTCTCTTGGTCCCAAGATATCATCGACGGTCGATGCCCCCCTCTACGTGCTTTCTATATCAATTGCACAGGAAATATTTTAAACACCAAGTGGCATCGATAGTAATATCTTGAAATTGTGTCCTGACTAAAACAAAAAAAAAAATCAAGACTCATCAACGTAGACTAGCTAACAACAACCCTTATAATTTACAAGAGTTTTTTAATCTTTAACCCCTATAAACTTTTATAATTTACTCTTAATCCATCTAGTTAACTAAAATCTCCCCTAAATCTTATCGGTTACATTAAGAAAACCCCCGCCGTTGGTAAAATTCACATAAAATCAACATTATCTATCTGTCTGCATCGGGCGAACAGCGTATTCGACTCCTCCGGCGGAGATGGATAACTCACATAAAATTCTATTTTTTTCACCTAATTCCTCATTAATCAGGGCTAAATCTCATTTTTTATCAAATCTATTTTTGACTGTTATCGGTAAAATCGGAACCTCATCGGCGACGAATGCGCAAAACCCACGTTGACTTATTCGATTATCAAATGCGCCCTAAAAGTTAAACTAGAATGACAGAGATTCTCCAAAATAGAGGACATATTCCATTTTTCATATGTTTCTTAACTCGATGAGCTTTTCAAAATTTGGAGAGCTACCTAGTTAAATAGATGAATCAAGGGAGCTTATTTAGAATTACAAAAGTATATTGGCGTTAAAAACTGAAAAACTCAATTTATATAGACGGGGGGTCACACATCATTTAAGGACTATAATAATAAGTTCAGCACGGATAACTGCAGAAGGCAAAATGGTTAATTTGCGAGGATCGATCGTCATAAGAAAACACGGATGATCTGAGTAGTCTGGACAACCCCCTGCACTTGTCATTAATCAACATATATAAACGAAATAACGAAGCGCAGAGACGAGCACAGAAGTAAAAGCCACGGCTTCTTGAAACCGGCAAGATACTTTTGATTGAAAAAAATATATAAGTTAAAAATAACTATAACTGATTTTTTAAGGGGACTCTATACCAGATCAATTTGACTGGTAAATATTGATTATATTTTTAAAATATAATATATTTTCTTTTATGAAAATATTAGTTAGTAACTTTAGTTGGTTTGAAACCTTACCTTGCAACCCAAGATCGTGTGTAAAGCGCATTTTTTTCTTATCTTTTTCATTGAAATCTCTCTAAAATTATTATCAAACAGGTCCACAATCATTATTATCAAATGGATTGGATGGAAACCCATATTAAAACCGAGATCAATATGAGCTTTGAAGTTGAGACCTCACTCAACACACCTTCACCACTTGAGCAATTAAATAACTTCAATATGAATTAATAATTTTATTTATAATAATTATATCAAAGATACATAAACATTATTTTTACTTCTTTCTTTCGTCTCTCGATGCGTAACCGTATCAAATCGTACCATATTTGATGTCGACAAACTTTGTATCAAAAAACTTCATTTTTGCCTTCATCCAAGAAATTTCAATTATAACTGACACCCCTTTAGTTTTCCAAATCCAAGCCATGAAGTCTGCAACTCATGTCTATATATATGCTCATTCCATCAGCCATACACCAACTGATAACACCAAAATTAGCCACAACCTAGAGTCAGACAGAGGTGGCCATGGTTCGTCTTGCTTTTTTACTGACAAGATATGAGACCACCATTGCAATGGGCTTTGACCTGGATGGTATGGGGAGGGGGAGGAGGAAAGAAACCACCCGGGTTCGTGGGCTGGGTTTTATGAGATTTATTTGAACTGTCTCTGCCACACTGGGGCAGACCCTCAGAAAAAAGACACATGGACTGCAACTAGAACCTGAGGTTTCTGAAAGCATTAAATCTGATACTCTAAATCTAGCTTACAAAGGAATGTTTCATTTCTGCAGCATTTTTTGAAACCCTGAATATTTGATTTACCTCAACTTGACAAAAATTTGTTGCATATAGTCACACAGCAAACCATGCAAAATCCCCAGCCCCCTCCAGTGGCAGCCATGACCACGGGTTATCGTTTCAACCCCACTGATGTAGAGCTCCTGCGATGTTACCTGAGGAGGTACGCTGGCGGCCTAGCCCTTCCCGTCCCCATTCCCGTGCGAGATGTGTATGGCACCCCGACGTGGGACCTGTCGCCAACATTGGAGCGTCACAATGGGTTTTTCTTCTACTTCGTTGGATGCTCGCAGTGCTCCCAGAATGGCACGCGCACAAAGCGGGCAATTAGATCGGCTGACACTTGGTTTGGAAACAGGACGTGACAGGTCATTGATGGCAGCGGGGTGGTGGGCTACAAGACCCTCCTGTCGTTCCGGGACAAGAAGGTGAACACTAGATGGGTCATGCATGAGTTCTGCCTCGCCAGTGCCGGAGATGACTGCTCGAAGATGAAGGTAATGTTTTGAGAAAATTACCTATATACCCCTAAAATCTTTAAGAATGATCCATGTACCCTACCTTGATGATATTTATCTCAATATCCCTCAAATCTCTTAACCCAAGTTACCATGCCCTTGAGCTTACATCACCTGTTAACGGCATTAACTCACTCACGTGAGCTTACCATTTTACCCCAATTTTGTTCTAAGGATAGAGAGAGAGAGAGAGGGGAGGGCGTGGGAAGGGGTGCCCCCCTCCGACGTCGACATCCCAGGTGTGTGTGTGATCGCACGCACGAGAGAGAGAGAGAGAGAGAGGGGGGGCGAAGGGGGTCTCCCCCTCCGGCATTGGCACCCCTAACATGCGTAGAGAGATAGAGAGGGGAGGTTGGCCCGTTGCGGTGGAGGGGGTGACAAGAGAGAGGGGAGGAGGGGCCGGAGAGAGGGTGCGCAGCCAAGGGAATAGAGAGTGGTCGGAGGGGGAGGGGAGGAGAGTGAGAGGGAGGGGGCGGACACCAACATCCTTGGCATAGAGAGAGAGAGAGAGAGAAAGAGACGAGTTGGGCCGTTGTAGTGGAGGGGGTGACAGGAGAGGGGGGAAGAGGGGGTGGGTAGTGGGGGAAGAGAGAGGGGTTGGGTGGCCGAGGGGGTGGGAGGGGGACCAAAGAGGAGGTGGGCAGCAAGGGGAGGGAGGGTGGTTGAAGGGAGGGGAGGAGAGTGACACACACACACACACACACACACACACACACATAGGGCCGTCACGGTGGTGACATGAGAGGGAGGTAAAGGGGGGCGGAGAGGGGGTGGGCGGCTGGGGAAGGGAGCGGGGGCGTCTTGGGGAGGAAGGGTGGTCAGAGGAGAGGGGAGGAGAGGGAGAGAGAGGGGCGTCTAGGGAAGGAAGGGTGGTCAAAGGGGAGGGGAGGGGAGTGAGAGGGAGGGGCCAAAGAGAGAGAGGGTGTCGGAGGCGAGGGCACCCTTGGCGTGCACAGAGAGAGAGGGGGGGGAAGCACCAACGCTAGCACCCCCAGCATGCGCGCGCGTGCGCACACGGGCGCGCGCGCGCGCGCGCACACACACACACACACACAGAGAGAGAGAGAGAGAGAGAGAGAGAGAGAGAGAGAGAGAGAGAGAGAGAGAGAGAGAGAGAGAGAGAGAGAGGTGGTTGGGCCGTTACGATGGTGACAAGAGAGGGAGTTAGAAGGGGCTAGAGAGGGGCTGGGCAGCCAGGGGAGGGAGGGGGGCGACTGGGGGAGGAAGGGTGGTAAGAGGGGATGGAAGGAGAGTGAGAGGGAGGGGCCAGAGAGAGAGGGAGAGGGGGAGGGTGCCGGAGGAGAGGGCACCCTTGGAGAGAGAGGGGTTGGCTCGTTGCAATGGAAGGAGTGACATGAGGGAGGGAAGAGGGGGTAGATGGCGGGGGGAGAGAGGGGAACCGGAGAGGAGTGGGCAGCCAGGGGAGGGAGGGTGGTCAGAGAGGAGGGGAGGAGAGTGAGAGGAGGAGCCAGAGAGAGAGAGATGGGGGGAGGGCACCCCTGACATTCATGTAGAGAGAGAGGGAGGACACCCCTGATGTGCGTGTATATATATATAGAGAGAGAGAGAGGTTGGACCGTTGCAACGAAGAGGGTGACAAGAGGGGGGTAGGTGGCGGGGGGGGGGAGAAGGAGGGACTAGAGAGGGGTGGGCAGCCAGGGGAGGGAGGGTGGTCATAGGGGAGGGGAGGAGAGTGAGAGGGAGGGGCCGGTGCCGGGAGTCTAAGGTTGATTTCTCTTCTCCATCCATAAACCAAATGACAAGGGTAGGTTAATAATTTGGCCCATGCTGACCCACCTCAAGTTAACCACCGTGAGCGTTCATTAATGGTAGGGATATAGTGTGTCTCTCATAATGATTTGAGGGGGATTGGGGTACGTACCATAAAGATAAGAGTATAGGGATAAGTCTTAAAGATTTCAAGGTATATAGTAATTTTGCCTAATGTTTTTTTGTCTAAAACTATGGTCACCTCCCTTAGTTGCATGCATGCCATCCCTTCGTCGATCATAATACGAGTAATTTGAGATGTTTACGTATAGCTTTTCATTATTTGCATGTTTGTTTTTCTAATTCACATTACACGATTCTTCAAAACATAGATGCATCTAATTAAGATTTATAATTCTTTAATCAGTTTAGGATGCTTATAAAATTATTAATATAACGACGTACAAATTTGGGGTGTCTCCTTTGAGATATTGTCCCTGTTACGTCCGGGGGTGGTTAGAGTTTTGTCCTTTTTTGCTGGTAAAAGAGTCCTCAAAGGAGAAGACTTGGGTCTTACTTACAAGCACATGCCCATCTTTTTAGTTTCCAATATAGGATCTTTTGAGTCCCCTTCTTAGGCCTCTACACTGACCCCCCCAGCAAAGGTGGGCATTGTACTTATTGGGCCGGGATTCCCACAGACAGGGCCAATGAAGACGTATAAATTTGGAGTGTCTCCTTTAAGGTATTGTCCCCGCTACGCTCGTGGGCGACTAGGGTTTTGTTCTTTTTGCTGGTAAAAGGGCCCTCAAAGGAGAAGAATTGGGTCTTACTTATAAGCACATGCTCATCTTTATAGTTTCAAATATGGGATCTTTTGAGCCCCCTTCTTTAGGCCTCTACACTAGCCCCCCAGTAGGTGGACTTTGTGCTTATTGGGCCGGGGTTCCCACAGACGGCGGCAATGAAGACGTGCAAATTTGGGGTATCTTCTTTGAGATATTGTCCTTGCTACGCCTGAGGGCGGTTAAGGTTTTATCTTTTTTTGCTGGTAAAAGGGCCCTCGAAGGAGAAGACTTGGGTCTAACTTATAAGCACATGTCCATCTTTGTAATTTCCAATATGGGATCTTTTGAGCCCCCTTCTTAGGCCTCTACAAATATCATTATCACTTATAGAGGACATATGTAGGAAACTAAAAAATACAAAATTAAAAATTAGCCGTCTCAAAATTGAGGCACCTGTCTCGTCGCCTAGGCACTCCGCCTAGACAATAAGGGGACAGCCAACTCAATCCTAGGCAATTTTTAAACATCGTTCTTACTCTGCATTATGTTTTCTAGTGGCAGGGGATGATCAAGGAGGGAGAAGATTCAAAGGCACAACACTCCAATTTCCCCGTAGAAGTTGGTCAACATTCCACTTTCCGCCGGTCTGACAAAAGAAAAGAAAAGAGACAAAGTAATGTATTAAAGGAAAACAAAAGAAAAAAAGTAAGAATTTTGGCATATACTTAAAGTTGCATCAAGTTTCTACATTAAGTTTGCATCTTTTTACTTTGGTTATGGATGAAGTAACAAAACAATTATCGATTCATCCCCCCTCTAGGGGAAGAGGGGTTTCCCTGGTCAAGTGCTCTATCCTCGAGGGGTGCGTGGCTGGGGATTTTCTAATTTCCTAGATTCCTCGTCACAAAAAAAAAGTACCAAAATAATTGCACGATACTATTTGCAGATGATAATTTTTAACTAATGAGAGTATTGATAGTTTAAATGTTAAATTAGAACGTTAGAAGCATAATTGTTAAAGCACTCGCTTAACCGCCGCTTAGGCGCAAAATTGTCCAAGGTGGCTTGCCGCTTTGTTCGTTGGTGAAAAGGCGGAATAGGCGATCGCCTAGGCAGGCTAGGAGCCTAGATGAGCGCCTATTTGCTCGACGTAGCAGATCAGGAGAACTGAGACCTGCCTGGGCTACCCAGTCTAAATAGCGGCAGATCCCTCAAAATCCCTGTGCAAGTCCTCCGTGCCCGATGCGATCCCATTCTGACTTCGACCCCTTCCCCGATCCCACCGTGGCAGAACTAGGGTTTACAGTGGTCCCCCTCCACCGTTGGTCACCATCCTCTAACGCCATCGCCGTCGTCTTATGCTGTCGGAGCGACCGTGCATTCTATCTTCCACAGCCGGAGAATCAACTTTTGCCGCGGTTGTCACTGTGCCACATCCGCCGACGCCGGACCGTCATCTCCGCTGTCGACGTCCACCATCTCTGATTCTATGGTATGTCACTCTCTCTCTCTCTCTCTCTTTCTCTCTTTATCTCGGTGTCTCCCCCACAGACCAATCCCCCACTCCCCATTCAACCTCTCTAAGCCTATCTTTGCACTCTCTCGCTCTCTGACTCTCTCTCTCTCCGAGCCCCAAAAGGGGGACCCTCCCCTCTATCCCATATGGTCCCCATTCCTTGACTCCACACACTCTCTCTCTCTCCCATACGGTCCCCACTCCCTGACTCCCCACTCTCCATGTCGGTCTTACACATAGACCTAACCTTGAGCAAGGTCCCCCTCTCTCTCTATGTCTCTCCACTCTCCCACAAACCCCACTCCCTTGAGCCTGTCTCCTGACTCTCTCTCTCTCTGTCTGACCAAGCCCCAACAGAGGGCGCTTCTCCTCTCTCTTTGTCTCCCACAATCCCCAGACTCCACTCTCTTTCTATGTCCAAGACTCATAGCCCTAACCGAGGGCCCCCCTCCACTTTCAAATTGATTTCTCTTTAAAAAAATAGAGGGCCCTTGCTCTCTCTCTCTCTCCCCAATTTTTCATTTCAAAAAAAAAAAACAGAGGGCCCCTGCTGAGTCCTCTCTCTATCAATGTCCGTCTCACACACTCACTCACCCACAGACCCAGCCCACCCCTGTCTCCCCCCCCAAAACAAGTCCCACTCAACCTCCGTTGGGCCCTACATCCCTCCATCTCCCTGATATGCCTACCCCCACCCGCACTTGTCACAGTAACAGTGCCACACACACACATAGAGAGTCCAACAATAGTCACAAAATAATCTCCCTCGCCCCTTGCTCTCTCTCTCTCTCTCTCTCTCTCTCTTGTTAAGTTATGGTTTTGATGATAACTAAACTTAATGTGTGATTAAGTGATGATAACTAAACTTGTGGTTGATTGCTCATACTCTTGTTATTTATGTATGGTTGAGATGGCAAATGGGAATGGTTACATGGTCTTGATCCTTGGTTTGCATATGTTAGTTTTACAAGAGGCAAGAGATTTCATAACCTCTTCAACGGGAACAAGCATGGTATTAACCTTGACTATCTTGCTTGCATGATCAAACACATGACAGTCACCTGGTGAACCAAACATGTGGATAAGCACCCTGCTCCTCTACAATCCAAAACAGGTCAAAACACTCAGTAAAAATCCACAAGGTCAAAGACTCAGTTGACACCTTCTAAACTGTAAAGGGTGATGCCACAGACATGAACGGGTTGCTAAAGGACTTAAGCGACGGAGCTGAAGAGGTTAACGGACTGACCCAGGAAAACCCAGGGTCTGCCCAGTTGGCGGTCGACTGCCAGCTCAGGGGCGGTCGACCACCCCTGCCAGCAGCTCACCGCCTACAGGGATTCACAGTGGCGGTCGACCGCTAGCCCAGTAGCGGTCGACCGGAATTCCCAGAAACCAACGGCCGGCAGTTCTCTCAGTAGCGGTCGACCGCCAGCCTCTGCAGGTCGACCGCCAGCCCCGATAAGCCAAAAATATTGACTTTTGTCCATCTCGAAAGAAGCATCTCCTCTTGCTATTGTTTAATCCCAAAGTCACCAAACCCTCCAGAATTTGTGGATCTGGTCTAGGGCTTGTCCATAGACCTTCCAAGGGTTATAAAACATCATATTAGAGTCATAACCCTAATTATCCAAGAGATCCAAAGGGGAGGCTGTCCAAGGAGGAAGAAGAGGTACGGTAGCTCCGTGAACAGTACCTCGTGCAGCAAGCTCTTCATCTATCTCCAACCCATTCAAGGTGATCCAAGGGAAGAAGAAGAAGAAGGATGCTACAAGGAAGAAGGAGCCATTCAAGCATCATCTGAAGGTACTCTAGCTCCATTTGAAGTCAACAGTCTCAAAGGAAGAGAATAAGCTCACAAGCATCAAGAAGATACATGGATTTGTCCAAGGAAGAAGAAAGGGTACTATAGCCATGAACAGTACTCCGTGCAAGAAGATCTACATCAAATACAAGGCCATTCAAGCTGAGTCTCAAGCTATTTAAGTGAAGAAGGAATCAACGCGAACATCCAGAGCACACACTCAGGGGGAGCCTAAATCAGGAGCTTTCTAAACTGTGGTTTATTCATGTTTGTGTTTTGTGCTTTATAGTTTCAGATTTGTGTTTCCTATAAACTGCAAACTCGTGTGTGTGTGTGGATCATTGTTGGATCTGTGGTCGTGTGTGTGTGTGTCGTACTTGATTCGTGTGTGCGTAGGTGTTCTTAGATCTGCATGTGTGTGTGGATTTATCCAGATCTTAGTGTTTGTGTGTGTGTGGAGTGCTGCACTTGTCGCAGCGTGTGTGTGTCTTGTTGATCCGCTTGTTGGATCGTGTTAGAGACTTCATCTCCGTGTGTGTGTGTGTGTTTTGGGGCGCGTCCCCGTGTGTGTGGGCAGGCGTCGTCCTGCGTGTGTGGTTGGAGCGTCGTCTCCGTTTAGGGATTTATCCCCGAGTGAAGCCTCACCGGGTTTGGTGAGGGGTGGACGTAGGATTGTCATCGTTGCATCCGAACCACCTTAAAAATCGATGTGCATTGTGTGTTATTTGTGTGGTTTGATTGTTTTCGTTGTATGGTCATGTATGAACGGAAAGTTTGAGAGAATTGGTTAATTAGTTTTCATTTGCTAATTATTGTTTATCACATATTTTATAAAAAGGGTAAAAGTTTTCGTAAAATTTGTTATCACCCAATTCACCCCCCTCTTGGGTGTCATTGATCGTGGGACTTCAATTGGTATCAGAGCCAAGGCTCTAATTTCATAGATCTAACGATCTAGAGTGATCCAGATCAATGACTACCATTATGTACACTTTGAATTTCCCACCGGTGTTTGATGGTTGCAATTTTGATTTGTGGTTAGGAAGGATATGCAGTCTAGTCAACTCATATGATCCTAAGCTATGGAAGCTTATCTCACATGGTCCTTATGAGTTGCCTAAAGATAAATCTGTCTGGACTGCAGATTCCAAGCTCAAACATGATCAAAATTGTTTGGTTCTAAAATTGATTATTGCTGCAGTTGATTCTAATCATTTCCCTTTTGTCTCCCATTGCAGATCCGCGAATGATATCTTGGTTGGCTTAACAAAAGTCCGGGAAGAGCATGAAGATCAATGTCTTGTGGCAGGCACGATTGATCAAGGGAGTGATCAGCAAGTTGAATCAAGCTCAAAGGTAAATTCTGATTCTGATAATGAAGATGAATTTAGCTATGAGGAGTTATTGATTGCATATGATGAGCTTGTTGATAAATATGAGAAGGTTAAGTCTGAAAATAAAAAATTGAAAAAGAATATTGGATAAAATAAATGTGATTCTCCATGTAAAGAATGCTCACACATGAAGGAATTGATTGATGGTCTTGTGTTCGACATTGAAATTCATAAGAATCAAATTTTTTCTTTGAGAAATGAAAACAAAGAGCTGAGAGAGAGAGTAAGTCTTATGAACAATGGTCAAAATGAGTTTGCTCATGATAAAAATCTTGAAATAGAAAATAAGAAATTGAAGGAATTGAATAGAACCATTTCTGAAAGATTGCTTACTTTTGAAAAAGGGAAATCTATGAATATTGATCAATCTGAAAAAGTGCATGCTTTGTTGCAAGAAATTGAAAGTCATAAAACGATCAATTCTACTTTACATGAACAAGTCAATTCGTGTGAAAATAAATGGTTTCCTATGAATTGCACGTTGCATCTCTTGAATCTGAAATCCTTGATTTGAATGCTTCACTGTCTAGATTTGTGAATGGTCAAGGAAATTTGGACAAATTGTTGGGGATGAAAGTGAACTTTCAAAGAGAAGGGCTGAGGTTTAATCCTGTGAACAAGAAAAAATTTGAAAGCAAGTTATACACTTCATTTGTTCATAGCACATGTACACCCAGCACCTCTAAATCTAACTCCCAACAACCCATTGTGCCAAGAACTCAAGCCAATCTGAGAAACAGTGTGAACGTTCAAAATGTGCATGCTAAAAACTTTCATGCGAAATCTCATGCATCCAACAAAAGAAACATGTCTTGTCTTTATTGTGGAAAACTTGGACACCTGATGCATGATTGTTTCACTATGAAGAATGATGACTTGAGAGCATGTAAAAACCAAGCTGTTTTGAAAAATGCAAAGAGAGATTTCATCACAAAATCTTCCATGCATTGTAATCATTATGGTAAATGGGGTCATACGACTTCACATTGCTGGTTCTTGTTGAAGAGAAAGAACTCCCACTTAACACATCATGCTCACACACACAAATCAGTAGAACCCATGAGAAGGAAGAATATGATGCCACGTGACTTCTACCATCACTTTGGCAAATATGGGAATGTTAAGCATGATTGTTTTCTGAAAAAAAATGATGATTTGAATGTTGTCAAAAGTTAAAAATCACATGCCCATGTTGTTGCTAACCCACAAGGACCCAAAAGGATTTGGGTACCTAAGAAGGCCAAATGAGAAATCTGTTTTGCAGGTGTGCCTTGGGAATGTAAAGCATGAAATTTGTTTTCATCAAGAGGGTAAGGCACACGGGGTCAAGTGGCATAAGTCAGGTTGTAAGAAAAATTAAAAACTAAAATTTGGAAATTCAGGTGATATCCCTCTCTCTCCCTGCAGTAATTGTGTCATGGTTTGATTCATATTGTGCTGAATAGTCTTGTGATAATGCACATGTCTGTACATGTACTCCATCCATAGTTGTTTGCATATCTGTATATATATCACTTGTCATATAGCATCTTGTTGTAGGAGAGTTTAAAGGTTCTTCAGATCATATTTTCACTACAGATATTGAGTTGGCATAACATTTCATACTCTGTCATGCAAAGGTTGAACATTGTGTATTCATGCCATAATGCATTGCAATCCTCCTGCCTTCGTCATCCATGATTACATAGTATATCAAATGGTGACATGTGGAAGGGCAGGTTAAGCCTATCTGGAAACTATCACTACGTGTGAGGTGATCTTCGGATCTAAGTTCTCCGCCTGGTACTATGAGTCATTTACTTAAAAAGCTGCATATGGCATTGGATTGTTACTGAACATCTTGCATTCATGCACACACTAAGGGGGAGCAATCACATTCGTCATATGGGCTTAACATTTAGGTTCACACATGAGTCATGCATTGCATCTAGAGCTATCTAGGGGTGTTGGTTGTTAAAATTATTTGTCATGTCATTATTAATAAATTTGAATCGAAATTGACAAACCAAACCTTTCTATCTTTGGATGTAGATTATACTCCCAAAATCTAAATGATGATGGGCTAAGCTTGAATCAACTGGAAGAATACCTTGCAAAGATGAAAATGATGAGAACCCTCTCAAGTTGCTACAAGAAGATGGGCTACTTTGTGTAGAACAACTTCCAATATCAACTCAAGTACAAGGTGGTGAAAGTCTTGTACGTGTTGAAGTAAGTATCCAAGGCAAATCAGGTGAAAGGCTTGGAAGAAAATAGATTCGCAAGACAAAGGTAAGAAAGTAAAAGCTGAAATATCAACCCTCGTGAGGTTGGTGATTTTAGTGATTGAAGGCTTCCAATCTTGTCTCCTGAACTAAGATAATTCAACCTTGTCAATTCATGTAATTGCCGTCTTTGTCACTTGGTGACACTCTCAAGTGACATGTATTGATTCTAAAAACTTGAATTGTCATTTACTGGCATGTTGTGATGAGTGTGCCTAATTGATTGAATAAAATTGAAAATCTTGAAAGATGTGTATGAAGTGGTTGCATATTGAATAGTCTCAATTTGAATTGCATGATCACACTTGAATTAAATTGCATATCTGGTATATTAAATGGCTTCTGTGGAAGAGTGGATCATGTCCACTTGGAAGCATTCCCTATGCGTTGAGCTGGGTCTTCGGACTAAAATCTCTGCCTCGTACCAGATCTTGAAAATTGTGATTGGTTGATTTGTGAATGAATCCTTGAGCTGAGATATGTAACTTGAAAACATGTTTATGATTAAAGGATTCATACATTTGACTTTTAGATGAATTCTCATCTCAACACTTGTGAATGACCTTTAAAAATCTGATTTTGAACAATTCTGAAAATTAGGTTGCATTGCTTAATTTTAATCATTTATGCACCCTTATTCATAAAGGTCATGTCATGAAAAATATTTGATGATTCATGAATAGAATGTGGATGATTTCAATGAGAATTTTACTACACTGGCTTGAAAATCAAAGCTCTCATCTTGCTTTTGCATCCTGTCTTCCATTCTCATACAGTTATAGGTTGTATGCATCAGAATCCAATGCATTAGGTGCATTTAGTTCACTCAAATGAAAAACTAAAAACTCACACTTTGCACCCATGTTAATTTTGCATTGCATTAGAATTCATACATTAACTGCAGTTAGCTCATTCATTTGATATCAGAAACTTTGCACTACATTGCATTTTATCTTGGCATATTATATTTTCATTCCACTATTATATGATCAAATGTTACATTGCATTAGTACTCATGTATTAGCTGCATTCAATTGGTATCCATTTGTTTGGTATCAACTGCATATTTGCATTGCAAGTTGCACACATTCCCTCTGCATGCTTGCTTGCTAATTATATGTTATCCACCCCCATCCTTGTCATTTCTATGACCTTATGTCTTCTTGATAAATAATGCTGCATTTGAGTCATTATTGGAGTGTTTCATGTCATACACTCTGGGGAGTTCTTATTTCATAAGTGCATCTATTTAGGGGGAGCTGTCATGTCATGAGTTCATGATATTTTTGATATACATGTTGAATCAAATTCGCACACTTCATGCACAAAATATGAAAATGAGTGTTAAAGATAAGGATATATGAATTTCTTTTTAACACTCTCGAGATGTTAAAATTGTTGCATGTATGTTGAAGAGACAGTTGAGGAAAAAGTTGCCTACATATCTTTGTTAAAAAATCTGAAATGAAAATGAAAGATAGAGCAATGCTCGGTCTCACTGAGTAAACTGGACACATGTCACCTGAGACGTGATGTGGTTCATATCTGAAAAGTGTTGACTAGTATCTCTGTTCATAATGAGGTGAAATGATTATGTATTCTGAGTAACCGGGGATTCTGGCATGAGCTCCATGCGTCTACTCGCGTAAAAAGGAATTATTTGAACCTGACCACTCTTGAAAAATTCTGACTATCTGTGAGAATAGTTGAGTTGAAAAATGATGGTGAAAACTCTTTGTGGTAGAGCGTAACCTCTAATACGCTGTTCTCAAATTGAAGTGCAGTCTGTAAAATGTCTCCTTATGTTAATCTGAAAATCTGAATATCCATATTGCAACTATCATTTTTCATGTTACTCACTTACACATCTGGAAATTTGATTCATTATGGATTCAGAAAATTGATTGAATATTTTAGCAATTGCATGAATCTCCTATATGATTGCACAATTTCTCATGTGTTATACATGTGCATTCCGGTTGTCATGACTCTCTCGCATCTTTCTTATACACATTCCCTTCTTATATAAGTACGGGAGAGCTGTGTTACATGTATATATACGTATTAGTTTGATAGCTCTTAATCATCCCACATGTCATCACTTGCACATGTTGCATTTCATGCATTTCAAACCAAAATATAAAAATTTAGAAATTTGAAAATCAAAGAAAATCCTTTTGATATGTCCTCCTGCTCTTGTTTGTTATGAAAATCTGCCATGAGATCTAGATTTTGAATACTTTTCTGCTGAACACCTCATTCTGTGCACATCTTCCTCCACTGGTTCATATCCTTGAGGTCAATCACCACCTTTAATTGGTATCAATACATGCTTGACTGTATTTACTTTGGATGGTATCATATTGATTTGTGAGAATAATCACCAATTGGTTTCTTCTGATTAGCATCATATTGCTTTGCTCGTCTATGATTTGCCCTTACTTCTTCTGATTTGATATGATGGGCTATTGCTGTTTCAAAGGGAGTTAATCTTGGTCTTCCTTATTTGGCTCCTTCCAGCTCGCTTGATACTGTCATTGTGGGAGAAATAGTTGCATTATCCCGCCTTTTGATTATGTCAAAGGGGGAGAAAAATTGATGATTGTGTGTGACAGGGGGAGATGAATATATGTGCCATTCTGTTGTATCCACTCTGTTGTATCATCATTAATAAGTTTATCATGAAGTTTGTCATCATCAATAAGTTTGTCATCATCAAAAATGGGGAGATTGTTAAGTTATGATTTTGATGATAACTAAACTTAATGTGTGATTAAGTGATGATAACTAAACTTGTGGTTGATTGCTCATGCTCTTGTTATTTATGTATGGTTGAGATGGCAAATGGGAACGGTTACATGGTCTTGATCCTTGGTTTGCATATGTTGATTTTACAAGAGGCAAGAGGTTTCATAACCTCTTCAACGGGAACAAGCATGGTATTAACCTTGACTATCTTACTTGCAGAATCAAACATATGGCTGTCACCTGGTGAACCAAACATGTGGATAAGCACCCTGCTCCTCTACAATCCAAAACAGGTCAAAACACTCAGTAAAAATCCACAAGGTCAAAGACTCAGTTGACACCTTCTAAACTGTCAAGGGTGATGCCACAGACATGAACGGGCTGTTAAAGGACTTAAGCGACGGAGCTGAAGAGGTTAACGGATCGACCCGGGAAAACCCGAGGTCTGCCCAGCTGGCGGTCGACCGCCAGCTCAGGGGCGGTCGACCGCCCCTGCCAGCAGCTCACCGCCTATAGGGATTCACAGTGGCGGTCGACCGCCAGCCCAGTAGCGGTCAACCGGAATTCTCAGAAACCAACAGCCAGCAGTTCTCTCAGTAGCGGTCGACCGCCAGCCTCTGCAGGTCGACCGCCAGCCTCGATAAGCCAAAAATATTGACTTTTGTCCATCTCGAAAGAAGCATCTCCTCTTGCTATTGTTTAATCCCAAAGCCACCAAACCCTCCAGAATTTGTGGATCTGGTCTATGGCTTGTCCATAGACCTTCCAAGGGTTATAAAACATCCTATTAGAGTTATAACCCTAATTATCCAAGAGATCCAAAGGGGAGGCTGTCCAAGGAGGAAGAAGAGGTACGGTAGCTCCGTGAACAGTACCTCGTGCAGCAAGCTCTTCATCTATCTCCAACCCATTCAAGGTGATCCAAGGGAAGAAGAAGAAGGATGCTATAAGAAAGAATGAGCCATTCAAGCATCATCTGAAGGTACTCTAGCTCCATTTGAAGTCAACAATCTCAAAGGAAGAGAACAAGCTCACAAGCATCAAGAAGATACATGGATTTATCCAAGGAAGAAGGAATGGTATTGTAGCCGTGAATAGTACTCCGTGCAAGAAGATCTACATCAAATACAAGGCCATTCAAGCTGAGTCTCAAGCTATTCAAGTGAAGAAGGAATCAACGTGAACATCCAGAGCACACACTCAGGGGGAGCCTAAATCAGGAGCTTTCTAAACTGTGGTTTATTTATGTTTGTGTTTTGTGCATTATAGTTTCAGATTTGTGTTTCTTATAAACTGCAAACTCGTGTGTGTGTGGATCGTTGTTGGATCCGTGGTCGTGTGTGTGTGTGTCGTACTTGATTCGTGTGTGCGTAGGTCTTCTTAGATCTACGTGTGTGTGTGGATTTATCCAGATCTTAGTGTTTGTGTGTGTGGAGTGCTGCACTTGTCGCAACGTGTGTGTGTCTTGTTGATCCGCTTGTTGGATCGTGTTAGAGACTTCATCTCTCTCTGTGTGTGTGTTTTGGGGCGCGTCCCCGTGTGTGTGGGCAGGCGTCGTCATACGTGTGTGGTTGGAGCGTCGTCTCCATTTGAAGATTTATCCCCGAGTGAAGCCTCACCGGGTTTGGTGAGGGGTGGACGTAAGATTGTCGTCGTTGCATCCGAACCACCTTAAAAACCGATGTGCATTGTGTGTTATTTGTGTGGTTTGATTGTTTTCGTTGTATGGTCGTGTATGAACGGAAAGTTTGAGAGAATTAGTTAATTAGTTTTCATTTGCTAATTATTATTTATCACATATTTTATAAAAAGGGTAAAAGTTTTCGTAAAATTTGTTATCACCCAATTCACCCCCCTCTTGGGTGTCATTGATCGCGGGACTTCATCTCTCACACATAGAGAGAGAGAGAGAGAGAGAGAGAGAGAGAGAGAGAGAGTCACACAATAGTCTGTGGCTGAGTATTGTATGTTTTGTTTTATTTTTTTTTTGCATTTGTCATCATAGAAGAGTCTAGTTCGACACCATGTACATAAGTGAAGAAGGCAAAGTCTAATGATCCCGGGTGGAAGTACGCATATTGGCCAAATGAGCATGATAAAAACAAAAGAAAATGTGAGTTGTGTGGTTTGATAACATATGAAGGAATCAAAAGGCAAAAGTAGCATTTAATAGGAGGGTTTAGTGATGTGAAGAAATGTCCAAAAATTACATAGGAGATTGTTAACGAGATGCTGAGTTGGCTAAACAAAAATAAGAAAAGAAAGATGTCATGCTGTGAGAGTAGAACTGTAGATAATGATTTTTTCTAAGAATAAGACAGTTCAAAGATCAAAGGACTCCACCGTGTCGGTGCCAATGTCAGTGTCAGGCACCATCTCAAAAGTTAAAAAGTTAAAAAGTTAAAAAGTTGAAAGCATACATATACACCCACACTCATTTGCTTGACCACACAAGGAAGGAGAAAAGAAAAAAACCTTGTAACATTTGGAGTGACAAGATTTGTCACAACCTTTCTCACGTTAGAAAGGTTGCATGATGATACCATAAAGAAAGCTTTGCGCAGATTGTTCACTTCAGATGGATGACATAATAGTGTATGGGTAGGGCTGTTCATAATTCGGTTCAAACCAAAAAATTGAACTGAACCGTTCGGTTCGGTTCAGTTTGATTCGATTTGAAGCTGAATTCAATTCGGTTCGATTCGGTTCATAATGTGTGAAATCGAACCAAATCGAATTTATTATTTCTATTTATTTATTAATATTTTATATTATAAATATATTAAATAAATTTAAAAAGTATACACATACAAACATATAAAATATAAGTATTTTTATTTTATATACATATAAGTCATTATAAATATATATATATATATTGTAATAAAATATGAAAATTCGGTTTGAAATCAAACCAAAACGAATTTTTTCGATTTGGTTCGGTTCGGTTTGATGGGCAAACTCGATTCGTCCAGTTTGAAAAAAAATGATCCCAAGTCAAACTGAACCGAACTGTGTTCACCCCTATGTATGGACAAAGACAAATAAGGGGAAAATGTTTCTTCAATTATTTTTCAGGTGAAGTTTTGACATGCCATTGAAGAGATATTGAGAGCTTCTCAACCCATTTTGCAGGTTTTGAGATTGGTTGATACAGATGAGAAACTTGCAATGTGATACATTTATGCTGCAATGAAACATGCAAATAAGTAAATAATTGAGAACTTTGGTTCTAAGGAACCTAAGTATCAACCTATGTTAAAAATTGTAGAGCGACGTTGAAAAGTTCAAATGAATTGTCCTCTCCATGAAGCAGAATTTTTCTTGAACCCTAAATTATATTATAAAACTCGTACGAGGGATGGTCTTGCTACAGTTACAAAATTCTCAATTTTTTTCCTAACATGTGTTGAAAGGATGGAGCCAAATAGTGATATACAAAATAAGATCATTGATAAGATGGTATTATATATGAATGGAAGAGGTACATTTGGAATCTCCATGTTAATTATAGCTCGTGACAGGAGATTGCCAAGTGAATAATTTGATTAAATTTTTTATTTTGTGTATTGTCATTGAACGGGGAAATGTGATTTAAATTATACTTTTTTGTTAAATATTACTATAACTGATCGATGGATGTAATATGAAAATACATCAGAACTCATGAATATTGCTTTGAGGATTTTAAGACCGACTTACAGTTCTTCTAATTGTGAACGTAAGTGGAGCATATTTGAATTCGTAAGTAATCTTTTAAAATGAATTTTTAAGAAGTCTATTTGTGTTAAAGTCATTAATCTTATCTTTTTATTTTCCAGAATTCATACAAAAAAGATGCATAGATTGGAGCATAAAAGACTTAATGATTTAATCCATATTCAATACAATCGACAACTTCGTGAAAGATTCTCAAAAAAGAAGAAGCATCCAGAGAAATATGATCCAACATGCTTAACAGAGTTAAATTGGGGAAGTGAGTGGATGACTAAAGATGGCGATGATATAAAAAAATTTTTTTGTAACGGGGAATCTAGCAGAATGGTACGGAGAGCTGAGCGATTGGCGATGATATAGTTCATGAAGGAGATGACCTTACATGAAAAATGGTAGATATAGCAATGGACACATCGGAATAAAGGGCTAGAAAAGACACTCTCAAGAGGAAGTACTTCACATCCTATGGAAGAGGGTGATGATGAACAAGATGAATGAGAGAATGAGGAAGAAGAGACAGATGATGATAATACACCATGGGAGTCAAATGATGAAGATGGTGATAAAGATGAAGATGAGAATCATGAAACTTCAAATGAGAGAGCGCTTGAGAATGCAATGTTTAATTTAAAAATTAGATGTTTATATTTTTTTGTTGGATATTGAATGACTTTTATGGCTACTATTATCTATGGTACTTCCTTAATTCATCATTTATTTGTTTTATTATATGCTTGTCCATATGATAATAATTGATGATGTTTGTTTCTTTTGGTATAAACATTATATTACTTGTACGTTGTTTCAAATATGATTTACAAATTTTTGAGAGAAATTGACAAATATTAGGTTAATATTTAACAATTTTTTTCATTATAAAAGTTTAATTTTTTAGCTAATTTTATCTTAAAATTAATTTTGATATTTTATTACAATGTCATTTTTATTAATTTTTAATTTTATCCATGTTGTTGTTGTCATCTATATTTGTAATGATCATAATTAACTTTTATATAGAAAATACATATATATTAATAACCACATTTGTTTATAAACTTGACGCTTAAACACTGTTTAGACTGACGCCTAAACACTGCT
This sequence comes from Amorphophallus konjac, assembly GCA_022559845.1. Classification (NCBI taxonomy): domain Eukaryota; kingdom Viridiplantae; phylum Streptophyta; class Magnoliopsida; order Alismatales; family Araceae; genus Amorphophallus; species Amorphophallus konjac. The sequence goes on from JAHNEJ010001578.1 coordinate 63,385, forward strand.
TAGGCAAGCACCTAAGTGCTTAGACACTCAAAGACCCTAAGCTCGCCTTAGTCACCTTCTCGTCTTGACAACTATGGTTGGAAACATACCTTGGAGTCTAAAAATTTAAGAATTAGTATAAGTCAACGTTTATGCACTACAATTTTAGTAACGTGAGAGTGGAAAAGGAAGACAGTTCTAATTGATGGACAAAACATTCCTAAAAATAGTAATTTTCGGTGTCTAGGGTCAAATATTCAAGACAATGGAGAGATCTATGATAATGTTACACGCATGATAAAGACAAGTTAGTTAAAATAGAAAAACACATCAAGAGTCCTTTGTAATTGTCATATACCTATAAAACTTAAAGAAAAATTTTATAGAGCGACTGTGAGACATACTTTGTTATATGGTACCGAGTGTTAGACAGTAAGAAAGAAGCACATTCACAAAATGTGTGACAGAGATGAAAATGTTGTGATAGATGTGTAGTAAAATTTAAATAGATTAAGAATGAATGTATTCACGAGGACTTGAGTGCAATTCTAGTTGATGATAAAATAAGTGAAAATAGACTCAGATGATTTAGACAGGTACACTGTCGTCCTAACTCAATACCAGTTAAAAGATGCGACCAAATTTTAGTGAAAGCTAGTAAAAGAGTTGTGGAAAGGTTAAAATGAGATGTATGATGTTATTAAAAGGGACATTAACTTCTTGGGTTTAAATGCGAATATAACACTTGATATAATTCTTTAGTGAAACAAGATTCATGTAGTCGACCCCAAATAATGAAATAAGACTCTGATGATGATGATGACGACTCTTATTTGCACACATCATTAAAAACATTAATATTGTGCAAAAATGTTATATTTTAAGTGGTCTTTTTGCACACAAAAATAGTGCAATTCGATGTGTGCAAATATAAATACAAGAATGATAAATATGTAATTTTTGTTACAACGATGATTTATATGCAAAAAATTCCAAAAACAACTTAACATGCCATATTCGTTCCTATATTATTTATATTGTTACTTGATATGGTTAAGAAGAGGATCATTATAATTAATCGTTGAGATGAAGATACATGATCCAATGGCTAACATTTTCTATGTGCAGACATAATAAAAAGGATATTCCATCAATGCTATACGTATCAACAATAGTAGGATACAGTCAAGCTTCTTGGTGCGACTTTATCATATCATAATATCAACTGTGGATTGCATAAAAACATGATCCAACATTTTTAAATGAAAAGAGCTTCAAGAAGTTTGAACTTGTGGACGACATAGAAGGCATCAACATATGCATTTGGCAGAGATTGTGAGACCCAATCCAATGCACCATCATAAGAAAATAAGGGTCCTTCGAGGATCCTTACTACAGGGAAAGACCTGTGATTTGAGGAGATGCCAAGGGACATGGTGAATATGTCATCAGATCATGTGTGCGTGTGTGTGTGTGTGTGTGCGCGCGCTTGTGTGTGTGTGTGTGTGAGAGAGAGAGAGAGAGAGGGCGGGTGGGTGTGTGGGTGGGTGTGGGTGTGTGTGTGTGTGAGAGAGAGAGAGAGAGAGAGAGAGAGCAACGCTGCCATGCTGCTAACGTGCCTTCATGCGTGCCGGCTGCAGTTGTTGATCATCTAAATATAAAAAGATCAAAGATGTGTGTAGGTGGGCAGATGCACAAACAGCATCCACCATCTGATCAGCCAAGGACACAATTAAACAGCATGAGTTGTTCGCAACATCTGCTGCAGCATTACAGTTGTACAGAAAGAGGAGCATTCTCCACCCCCCTCCCAACCAAAATCATCTGGTAAAGTTAGAAATGTCAGCTACTATGCAGCACAAAGGCACCTGGTCGCAGAGTAGCCTGCCCACCCACATGCATGCACATTGATGCACAGGCACATGCAAAAGCACAAGCACAAGCACACAGGTCGAGAGAGAAGAGAATGTACATTCCTTTCTTCTGTCCATTATTCTTCCCTGATCCTGATCAACTTTTGGTGCATGTACTACCATGCTAGGAAAAGTTTAGAAGGTAGATTACGAAAAAGAGAAGGGCCACAAGGGAGTCATCCAAAAAACAAAAGACAGCAAAGAGGAAGCAGCCTTGAGAAGAGAATGCAACAAGAGAGAAAAGAAACATTTTGATGGCAAAGAAACCTTAGATATTACAAATGGTTGTATAAAGTTCCTAGAAGCAGCACCAAAAGGGATGAAATTAGAATAATTTTCGCATCTTAGACTTCATTTGGCACTTTGAGGTTGATGCAAATCATTTGGATTTGTGATACATAAAAAGCATTTTCAAACAAAATAGCTTCACCTCAGATTTCCAACCATCCAAAAGCTGGGATATTTGGGAAGAAGGGAGATCAACAAGAGTGAAAATGAGGTAACTTTCTCCAAAAGCCATGTAGGAGCAGCTTTTGAAAAAGGCACCCATGTCCCAATTACTGAAAAAATCTCTTCTACCATGAATGGACATAAACAATGATGGATCTTGAGGTATAGAACAAAAAAACAATGGCATTCATGTAAACTGAACTAAAAATCTGTTAAGACTTATTAAACCACTCAATTGAGATTGTCAACATAGATTTTCAACTTTCAAAACCTATGTTTTCTGATATTAGTCAAAAATGATTTGACTAAAATCAGTGGACCAAAAGCTTCCAAATGCCAAGAGATGACAAGTTTGGTGCATGTAGTCAAAATACTCAAAACTACTAAAACTGGGAGGGGCTATCTTGGGAAATTAGAAAGCTAGTATGCAGAACAGGCATGGAATACAAATTAGGAAAATTATAAAAGGATGAGAATAAGATGGAAAATAAAAAAGAATACCTGCAGGAAGAAGGAAGAACGAAGAAAAAAAGAAATAAAGATTCATTGTAGTATGAAAACTATGGTAATTTTCTTAAGGATACGAGGGGAACACCAGCTGCAAGGGAGGCCGCTCGAGAAACCCCTCAGATGCCATGCCAGCGTGAGCCAGGGCGAAGTCCAGGCACATTGCCCTGCGAACAGTTATGGTAATTTGGTGTTGCAATAACAGATATAAAGAAGAAAAAGGGCCTATATGAATTATGAAGCATCTTCAACAAGAAAAGAAGAAGGAAGTGTGCACAGCAGTAGTGTTTGTAATAGGAAAAGGTGACAACAGGTGGAACAGGAGAAAATGGTCACAGCGGTAGCAGCAGGTGTAGAAAGAAATGCCAGAGAAGACAATAGAGACAGAAGGGGTCAACTGCTGAAGTAAATGTTCCAATCACTTCAATGTTTTATCAAGATAGGATATCCATCTGCATGGACCACTAAAGCTGACTAAACTATGACTCCATCAGTTGTAGGACTTTTACAAACCTATCATATATGAAGATTATGACAACCCTTTCGAGCACAATGTCTAGCTATTAGATACAACTACAAAAATGATGAAACTATCTGAGTCAAATGGGAAGTAAAAATCTTTTACTGACATCTGGCATCAAGTCACAGGCATGATATACAACAACACAAATCTAATGTCAGAGATTATTCCTATATATATTACAATTTTCTGCATGTCCGCGGACTGCATTAAAAAAAAACACTAAAAGCCTTGCAGTTGAATGAAGCTTCAACAATAATAAGGCAAAAGCAATTCAATTACACTACACTCCAGATGAAAACATGGACTAAAACTTGAAACTCATTAAAACTGTACACAATATCATTCAACATTGCATGACAAGCATCTGAAATGCAACGCCTATGCGCCATAAAAGGTCCACCTTGCCATACTCAAGTATCTTTGGCACTGCAGCTAATAGATACAGAGCCAATGTAGACACAGAATAACATGTGCAAGAGCACCTATAAAACAACTCAGTCAAAGTAAAGCCACTGCATAACATGCAGATGCTCTGCAAACAAAAGCCAAATGTTTGCTGACTTCTCTGTCATCCTTGTTACATGAGATTGAATAAAGTACAGATATGTCCTGCTAAATTGTTAGCACCAAATGGACTTAGCTCCTAGTAGTGACTGGAAAATGTTTTTGATACAAAGCTTGTGGCCAAATATATAAATATTTCATTAAGACAAGAACAGGCTAAGGGAACTGATTGCAATGAAGGAGATCTTGCATGATCATGATGTGCATGGACATACAAATAGCCTAGTGAGATGCTGTTTTTGTTATTATATGCTGAAAGCCATTATAATAAGCTAAAAAGGTTTTAAGCTCACCGCCATGGGGTATCCACACTATTGCAAAGATGGAGATATTTTAAGCTCATCTCCATTAATGCTAGGGACATCCCAAATATTCTATACTCTAAAGACTAAAGGGATCACAGAGATGTTGTATGAGTCACGTGCAGGTTAGCTAAATAGGCGTTGTATCAATTTTTAGGGATATTGAACTAAAATGAAAGGATCAGATAAAAGTAACTTATCCAGTATGGAAAACACTGATCTTTGGATGATGGATCCATCTCATCTTAGGGCATGTTATCAAAGACATATACAACTCAGTGGCACATGATATATAAAACAATTTCTGGAATGTAAAGAAAAAATAAGTCTGAAAACCAAGATGAGCAGAATCTAGAGAAAAAAAACCATTTACAAACATGTAGGCTTCGACATCATAAAAATATCACAGGCACCCCAGTGGACTCTCAGCAGCTTCAAATGGTATGAATAGCTAAGGAATTCATATTCTTGAGCAATGACCATTTTTTACGTAACTTTGATTCTCAAAATGATTCTTTTTCCATGAGATTGCAATGCTTCCTGTGAGGCCAACGTCAATGGACAGTTCAATGTCCCATGTTTCCCAATCAGTGTCCATAATCACTAGTGGTCAGTAGCTTTTCCATGTATTGCTCAATTTGAAATATATAAAAATTTATAGCCTAGGAGTACAATAGGATGTCATACAGAACATGCCCATGGCAGTAGGCCAGTAGAGTATACAAAAAAATTAATACCACAATCACAGTCTCACTGTTGCCCTCAGCTCAAAAATTGATGGGATTCGAATAATGGATCCCGAATCACAGAAGAAAAAAAAAGGCCTCAAATTTTGGTAATCGACTTATTCTCAGGTAAGAATAACGTCTCCTGTAGTTGGAAGCAAAAACAAAATACCTGCTCAAGCCTCATTTCTCCCCCTTGCCCACAGCTTCTCTTGCCGCTTCCTCCTCAATCATCTTCTTATTCCGCTCGAGCGCCGCCGCCACCTCCTTGGGCATGTACTTCTCATCGTGCTTCGCGAGCACCTCCGTCGCCCTGAAGTAACAAGGCTCGCTCTTCGCCTTCAACGATGCCGTCGCCGCCCTCGATGCCACTTCCTTCTCCACAGTCCGCTCCTCTTCCCTCTCGAACGGCTTCAGAAACCCTTCCACCACCACGGAGTGGCCCTCCCGGAACAGATCCGGCAGGGACCCCTCGTACCGGACGAGGATGTCCGTCATCAGGTCGGTGATCACGAACTCCATCTCGGGAGACGACGGCGAGGGGTGCATCACGCTGCCCTCGAGGACGAGGCCCCCCAGCCGGAAGCGGTTCTTGGCGGGATTGGTGGTAAACTTCTCCAGCGCATCGCTAGGGGTGATGTAGAAGACCAGCTGGTCCTGGAAGTTGCTGAGGACGATGGTGATGAACCCGGCGACGCAGCCGAAGGTGAGCGCGTAGGTCCAGAGCCGCCGGTTCTGGAGCTGCCGGGCCCGGGGCGCCGATATCGACGGCCTTCGGCCGGGCGGGCTGGCGGCGGAGGCTGGAGAGGTGCCGGAGGAAGAAAAGCTCGGCGGGTGCGGGGACCGGCGACCCCGCGGCCAGGTAGAGGGGAGATGTGGGCAAGGAGTGGGGTTGGGAGGCGGCGGCGCGCAGGGAGGCGGCGAGGCGGGGGCCGAAGCGCGAGGCGAGCCTGCCGGCCATGGGAGGTCCGGCGAGCCAGGATCAGAGAAGAAAAGAAAGGTGGGGGTCTGGAGAGGCCCCTTCGACGTCGAGATTTGTTGGGGTTCTCGTTTGACGGCGCCGGCGTCTGCGTAGCGCTCAGGAGGGGCTTTCAACGTAAAACTGTTGACCCACTCTAGAAGATACGCGTTCCCATCTTTAGATTCTTTACTCATCTCACTTGTCTTTATTTTAAAAACATTTTTACAAATATACTCTTACAAAGTTATATATTTACAAATATATTTCTTATTTAGATATATCATCCAAGATTTATTGCGGCCGAACCGGCCGTCCCGATCACGGCCCGGGACGGAATGGTACCGTTGCGTATCAAGATAAAAAATGGACTTTATATATATAGTACAGGTAAAATATTATAAAAAATTATGTTAGCTTAGTTGGTTAGGTGATCTTTACGTCTCTTACAACGTGACTCGGGTTCGCATCCGATGATTCAGATTGATTTTGACTTTTTTTCAACTAAAAATAAATAAATTTTGAACCAGTGACTTTCGGATTAAAAAACCAGATCTCTAACCAACTCACCTACAACATTCATTTGTTAAAAAATAACACATATAATATATGAGAGCGTCCCGATTACGTCCCACAATATTCATTTGTTAAAAAATAACACATATAATATATGAGAGCGTCCCGATTACGTCCCACAGACCGATCGTCCCGAGCTAACCAACCCACCTAGAGACTGCACTCTTGGACCTATCCAATATAAACATCCATCGAAGGTACACTTTGATTGCATCACTTAAAAAATAATAAAATAAAAAATGACAATTCACTCTTTTGGTTCTTTTTATTTTGATTAGCATTCTTTTTTAATCATCAAATCGAAATATGCCTTGTACGAAATCTAGCAACTTCTATGCAGCTTCTGACATTTCTTCTGGCTCGTGCTTTATACCTTCAATAGGCACATAGAGATCCTTATGATAAATAATGTCCTCCATTTTTGCCTTTCAGATCACCAAGTTGCTTCCAGTGAAATCATCCTACTGACAATTACATCTATCTCATCTCGTGTAATCAAGATTGCCTCGACCCAGGCTTTGACACCACTCTGTTGGGATTTCTCCCACTTCATGCAGAGAGGACGAATTCGACAACCTCACAAGCACAAAGAAAATCTAAATTAAATAATAAAATCATACCACAGAGAAGACACACGATTGAGGTGAAAAATTCCAAAATCAGGAAAAAATCACAGGTGCAGAGGTAGAATTTGGTATCTTGAATCTCATACCACATTTTTATGATTTATTTGTTAGGAGAGAGATCGGTCGTCCTGTGAAAACCTGCAACCTATGACGACACGTCAGAAGGAGCGTTGGGTGTGATCCCAAGAGATAACTCTTTGATATATGCTTAAGTCAACAGAGTGCTCGAAAGAAGGGAGCAAGTGCTCAGAAGAAGACATATGGAGCTAAGAGTGCAAGAGACAACATCTGGTGGTGGAGGTGAGTGCTCGGACGAGAGAATTGGAGAGTCAGGAGAGATGAGAGTATCTGGAGTGGTCCCTGTGAGCAAGTACTATATACCGTATCCCTTGGAGGTCTATCTAGGGCCTTATAGGATCTTGGTGGAGCCCATCCATTTTGCTTGCCCCCTGAGTTAGCGGAGAGTGGAATTAATGGGTTGTCTGATCGTGGAGTCATCGATTACTCTCTTGTCCATTGTGTAAGAGGTGAAGGGACAGAGCAAATGGCGAATGACATGAAGACGTGGGTGATAACCCTCCGCCTAGCCATTGCTTAGGATAACATCCACCATTATTGCAGTAATGGCTTGCCGTTAAGAACGTGGGGGCATGACCGTGTGTAGAGCACGTGCCTACGAGTTGAGCTAGTTCTGAGTGGGCCTTGGTTGGCGGTGTCCTGAACTGTGGGTTGGTGGATAATGGGTCGTAGTGAGCTTGGAGAATTTATCTCTCCTCAAAAGGGCTACTTCAATCTACTATGCAAGAAAAATTTTAGGAGGAGAGTACACTGGCTATGCTCGGTAGAACAACCAACCTCTCTCAGAAGAATGTATTTCTCTCTATGTATTTCTCTCTCTCTCTCTCTCTCACGGCTTGAGAAGCCTTTCTACAGCAGCTTTTGTGCATCCTTGTTTTCCCGAGAATTGTCTCCTCGACCAATGTGATGTCCTATCCTCAAGTCATTTCATCTCTTTCCACTCATGGGATTGTCCTATCCCATGTTCAGGGCATATCGGAGAAATTTTAGCAGAACTATGTTTCTCGAGCAAATATTTCTGAGTTATATGTGTTATGCTGAGACATGGGACCATCTTCTTGAACGTTGAGCCATATTCTTGTCCATCTTCTACAGGGCTATCGAGTTATGGGAAGCTCTATCCCAAGCAACCTTCCTACCAAGCTCGGTCCTGAGCTATCTTTCTTGCATGAGGATGTTGAGACACTTTTCACGTGTTGTCGGGGCGTCTCAAGGGACCATCCTAGCCAAGCTCGATCCGAGCAAACGTTTCACTCGAAACTGACCAAACTTGCTCGATCCCAACCAAAACTGCCTTACGTTGAGCCTTGCTTCCCTGCGGAAGAAGCATGGTAAAAATGGTCACGTGAAGCTGGCAGAAATGAGGCATGCCCCAATGTGAGCACCAACTGAGCTGATTGCTCCAAACACTCCTTCACCTAGTTAATCCTCCACGGCTTCACCCCGAGACCCTAACCCTATAACGTGAGAAAAGCCACCCCTTGCGTAACTCAAGCAGCATCTAATTCCGGCGACTCCGTTCTTTTTCATATTGTTCTGTTAGTCCACTTTGATAATCAATTAGAATAGGGATAGGTGGCTTACTCCAGATGATGTGTCGACCTTCTATTTCTATCCGACTCTAGTTAAGTTATTCCACCTATTTCATGAGAAATGACAAATTCACCATAATCCTCGTCTAACCCCAGTTAAGTTAAAATGAATCAAATTAGAACAACTCACCCGACTCCGAATAAACCATCCTAACTCGTGGTTATGGATTCTCAAGCCAAAACAATAGTTGTCCCTCTTTGTTTGAATGGCAAAAAATATTCCTTGTCGTGGAATTTGCCACGAGGTGTTTTGTCATGGCCAAGATTTATGGGTTGCATAGATGGTACTGTAAAAAAAAAATTGAGGAAACAAAGGATGCAACATTAAAAACCTGGAAGAAAAATGACGCAAAAATCATGAGCTGGATCAGTAGCTCTGTTGAACCCCACGTACGTAGGCATCAATCTAAGAATGCTGGGCAAAAGCAGCTACAACAATGTGGAGTTTCTTGAAAACCCTTTATTAGTAGGACAATGATACCAGTAAATATAATCCTAGTATTTACATCAATGATTGCATCCAAGGGAATAAGACAGTCCAAGAATATTACTACGGGTTCATGACTCTGTGGCTTGAATATGACGTCTATGTTTTACTTGGCTAGTACAGAATAACATAAGATCCAGACTCCACTCCAATGACAATAACAATTGAATCTGTATTTTAGTACATTACAAATAAAAGCGGTATTAGAGACAGAAATTTTCCGTCTGAAATGACGTCGCTATTTCAGACATGAGAGATTTCGTCTGAAATACGGTCTAAAATATGTAAATATGTGACAAATAAATATATCGTCCGAATATCCGTACGTAGTGACAGATTAAGTGCAGGACGGATGGGTTTTTATCTATGTTGAAACAAGAGAGCATATATTTTGTATTTTTCCCATTTTACTTTTACTCACTTTCCATCCAAAACAACAATATAAGAAATTGGGTCAATAGAGACAAACAATTACTTGCACATTCAGACATGGTGCACTAACATGCTATTTCTAAAGAACAAATATTTTTGTTCAAAGTAAAAGTATAATTATATAAGAATTCAAATAGTTCTTATACATGGAATTTTTACTCTTCAAGGCATTGCCTTCAGAAGAGATTATGCCTCCATGGTTGCACATAATTTGACATCATCTTGCTAGTATGATATAATTGTCCCAACTTTTCTATCCATACATGATGCACTTGTTGGAAACAAGGTATACAAGGCATGCATAAAACCAAAATTTCACATGTGATGGATCACAAAGTCATGAATATGTCGACGTCAAACCCAAGAACCAATCTAATGAGAGACCAAAAATAAAAAGCATGCATAGAAAAAATGCAACAAAGGAGAGAGACAAAATTAGAGAACTTAGTCGAAATGGTCATCTCTGTACTGTCTTTAGAGAAGAAATCGCCCCCACAATACTGGTGTGTTGGAGTTGTCACGATCTTCTCCCAAGATATGACGGCTACAACAACTTCTTGGACGCTCCCAAGAGATTGCATCTCATAAACAACCTTGTAAATCACCTTCCTTTTCCTACGAGTAAGAGAGAAAGAACACAAGAAAGAGAATCAAACCCTTTGAGACTTTTGGCAGCTATGAGAATGATTGTCTCCACCAAAAAATCTTAGATCAAGGCCTTTTATCCGCAATAGGAAAGGTTTCCCTCAGTTACCCCAATAGTCGCATCTATTTTTGAAAAGTTCGCTCAAAATAGGCATTTCTAAGACTAGAAATGGTCGATCGCCCTGAGAGACGTGATCGACTGTACTTGTGCTTTTTGGAAAATGCGGTCGACCGCCTCGATGGAAGTGGTCGACCTCCTCATTCTAAGCAACTTTTTGACAAAAAGGATATTCCACGCGCGTCCGGCGGTGGCCCAGCCAAGCTCGGCTCGACACGGCGTGGCATGGCACGCACGTGTGTGTGTGTGTGGTTCACCATAACCTCTCCATGCTCATTATAGCAAGTTATCAAGGAGTCTTGGGTTCCAATGTGAGATAAATGTTCCCACATACCAACCAAAAAGGGATACATTTTACAATGAAGGTATTGAATTCTCTCTCAATCTCTCTTCTAACTCTGGCATTCCCCCACAAATTCAATGTCTGAATGAAGAGGAAAAAAGATAAAGGAAAATTATATTGTGCTTTTAGTAAATGTACCTGTCGAGTTTGGACCCTTAAGTTATTCAACTTTTATTCTTACAAAAATGAAGTGAATTATGTCTTGAACTTAAATCTTTAGTGTGTGAACGTCCATTGACAACAACATAATAAGATATTGGTTGTAATCTTTAGGGTTGGAGCCTTTATACCATGCACCCTTATCTTGTTTTATGAATATCTTTAAGAATAACCCAATTCATTTTACTGTAACCAAATAGTTACACTCACATAAGTGGGCTTCTCTAATGATGCATTGCTCATTCTAGATATCCAGGCTCAAACCCATTCCTAGTCTTACACTCTTCCTTAACTTGTAGTTCAGGCACTTCAGGGGATAAACACAAATTTATAAATATTTCATGGTGCCTCATTGTTCTCTCGACAATTATTTTTTACCATATTTAACTTATGTGTCTCATTGTTCTCTCGACAGCTTGTTGTTACCATATTTAACTTTGTGGAATCTCCACTTAGATAGTTAGGTTGCCATTGTAGGAGAACCATTAATGGGTTTCAGTCTCATCCCCATCCTAAATTTCAGGACAAGATTCTTGCCTAATCTCTTAGTCAGAGGATTCGCTTTGTTTTCTTGGGTACCAACAATGATGCGAGATGGACACCCGACCTGGGACTCTAGCTCGCGATCGCCCCTAAGCGAGGAAGACGTGGGACGGGACGCGGTTGAGAAACCGGCCGTGAGTCTCGGGTATCGGCATTTTCCACGTTAACTCGGGTTGAGTCACGGGACGGGTTACACTCACTCTCTCGCAGCGGTGATACAATTAATATAACGGGCTAATATCATATCACATGCAACGGCATATACGAATAAATACGAGTAAAGCAAAGCCGAGTAAGAGAGCGAATAGGATACCTCCACGCTCCGGGCGTGGGGAAGACTGTTAGTGTTGGTGTGCTACAGGCCAATTTCGGGTCGGGTAGGCCCGATAGTTGTACGATCTTGTTGATTATTAATAAAGTGGTATTTGAGCGTAAATATGCTGATTGTGTTACTTTACGTTGTCCCTAGGGTATGTGGTTGTAAAGTCAGCTCGAGATGGGATCTCGAACATGAGATTGACTTTACATGTACACATACCTTAAACTGTTCCTGGTTGGAGGGGTAATCACTCGGGGACTTTGATTACCTATTAAACCAGTATACATGATGTGTCAGTGACCAGTCTCATGGTCATTGGTGCGGGGCACCAACACATATGTGTAGGTGTATGTCCTTGGAGGATGTACACTGAACTGATCGCTATTGGATCTTCAGATGGTTGATTATACCTAATGTTAACTGAAGATCCAATTGTCTCAAGTAGCATCATTGGTCCTTTGACCTGAGGCATTGATCGGATCTTACATGAGGATGGGAATGGTTTAATTACTTGGCTAAGTGACTTTAACCATAAGTCATGAGTTTTCGAGTCATTAACCACTCCAGGATACATGTGAAGATCATCAATGGTCAAGAAGGGATCGCTCACTGTCGGGGTATATATCAGACAGTTAATGGGTCATGACATTGACGCTCCATTAAATCTCTGACTAGAGTCGTGTGAGTTCGTTTAGGAACGGACGTCATACACTTTAAGCAGGTCATAGTCAAATGGCACGATCATGGGTTTGACAGAAACCATACCCTCTATCGTACCAGACTCATAGAAGGAGCGAGGGATTATATCGATGCGGTAACTGTGGACTTACAGGTACCAGACAGGCTGGTTTAAACCCGGCGTCCTCTAGGATCAGCGCGATTTACTTGACCCAACGTGATCGAAGGTTCGGAAATAAATTAAACTATTATTCAGCTCTAGTAGAAGCGAAGAATACGTTTAATTTACTCTAATTAGAAATTAGAAGTTAATGGGCCTTAAACTAGAGTGACTATGGGCCTAGAGGATCACACACAATGGATTCTTGGGTGACGGATTATTGTTATACAATGTATGTATTAATTCCTTTTAATTCCTTTTGGAAAGGAGTGTAAATGGAGCTTAATACATATGTATAATAATAGATAGGGATATATTACAGTTTCGGTCTTTTGGAAGTCTTTTCTAAAAGGGCCTAAACTCTATATATAGATCCTACGTGAAGCTCATTCGAGCTTCTTCAATCTCTCTTAGCTAACCAAGCATTAAGGCTTAAGAGAGGAGGATTAGCTCCTCCCCCCTTCTCCCTCTTGCTCTCTCTCTCTCTAGAAGGTGAAAGGGTCGGGGATAGTCGTGCCGGGGGGTACCGTCACTGCGCAAGGGTCCGTGTGGATCTGCCTAGAGGCCGTGCAGGTGTGCGGCTCGGGTATTCTGCATCGGGCATAGCGGACAGCTTCGTTCCGACGCAAGGTATAAACACGTAACCTGTAATTAGGCGGGTTGGGTCTTAGAAACACCGATTTACAGCACAGATTAAGCTTCCCATATCACCGAGATTGGGCAAATAAATTTTTATTATCCGCTGCGTCGCCCGTAGGTGCTGTGCGAAACCTTACAGTGGTATCAGAGCCAGGTTCGCGCTCTGGTCGGTGTTTTTATCGCCGTTTAGAACCATGTTTAGGGGCATTAAATCTTCAATTATTATTTAGACAGATGCTGGGCATTCTGTTCTTCCTGGATGCTGGGCATCAGGAAGCAAATTTTTAAAAAAAAAATTTAAAAAAAATTTTTTTTAGCCCGGAGTGGGCGCACTGCGCCGCGCGTGCGCCCGTGCGGCGCACGCGGCACCGCGGTCAGCGCCCGCGGCGCTGACCCGCGGGGGGCGGGCGGGCGCGCCGCGTGGCGGGCGCGCCGCCACGCGGGGCGGCGTGGGCGCGACCGCCGCCACGCTCCCGTGGGCGGCCGCGCCCATGGTGCCGCGAATTTTTTTTTTATTTAAAAAAAATTGCTTTATTTTTAATTTATTTAATGCAGTATTGATAATATATATATTAGATATATATATTAAAATGCTCAGTAAATTAAATAGAATTTTATTTCATAAGTTTTATTTCTAAATGTCGAATGTAAATTTTATTTAACCGATTTGAATTTACCAGGTGAGATAATTACTTTTACTTGAGATAAAATGGTAATAATTGAAGTTACTTCAGTAAAATTTAAGTTTTTGAATTTTTAATTATTAGATAATTAGAAAATTCAAATTTTAAATTTTATTGAAGTTAAATGTGAAAATTCAATTATTTGAATTTTAATTATTAGATAATTATTAAATTCAAATTTTGAATTTTAGAAAATTACTAATTGAGGATAATTGCATTATTTTAAATTTATTTTCAAACAAAAATTATTGGATAATTAGTTTGAATTTAAATTTAAATTATTGGCATGTTTAAATTTTGAATTTAAATTTGATTATTGGATAATTAAATTTAAATTTAAATTTAATTAATTATCTCAATTAGATGCCCCTGTAGAAAATGATGGTTCTTTACGTGCTTACTTTATTTACCTTGTATTGGCCTGCTTGTGTGTTTAATTTTAGTTAATCATGCTTTGATTTTTAAAATTAAACAAAGCTAGCCTGTTTTTGTTTGCACATCCCATTTTTAAATTCAAAAGTAAGGATTATTTTCAGAAAATAACCCTTGATTGATTTTATTTGAATGGGTTGGCAAGTGATCATGGACTTGGATTAATGTAATTAATTGGGGTCTGCGAACCTCCTTTCTCTCTCTGTTAAAATTCCAATGTACTTCTATCTTCCTCATTGTTGTACTCGCCCTAAGGGCTGCTGGAATTTGAGTCACATGTAATTTAATTTTTCCGGCCTGCGTGCCGTGTAAAAGTTGTAATTAATGCGGCGTCGGAGTTTGAAAGCGCGGAGCACACCCGACGAGGACGATCCAGCTGCTTCGGAAGCGGGCCGGATGTCTTAGTTACATTAGGGTTAAAGTCCATGATCACTTGCGTTTATTTTTGCATTGGATGCATTTATTTTGTGCAAACTACTAGGTACGGTAAATATATTGGATATATTTATATTACCACCTAGGGTGAGATCAAGATAAAATTAAATTCCCTCGCGTTAAATTTTAGATCTGGTAAGCGTGGCTCTAGGAGTCGTCGTGGCCCTCCATCATTATGGAGTGAATGAACGTCTTCATTTCATGGATTTGTTGTGCTTTCCACAAGGTCCATGAGTTTGGGGGCGGGATTAAACTCCAAGGCTCGGCCTCAATGGGGTGAGGAATTGAACTCGGCCTTGTTGTGCTTTCCACAAGGGTCGGGTCATGAACTCATTGCTATGTAGTAATGATGGTTAGATCTAACCGAGAATATCCTTTGTTGTGCTTTCCACAAGGGGATGATTTCTCGGGGGCCGAATATCGGATATTGCATTAGATGCAAGTGCTTGTTGACTGCCCTTGAGATGGTGTATGGCTTGTTGTGCTTTCCACAAGGTCGTACATCAGTCTCGTTGGGATTCCGACCCACTAGGTTGATCTCGTTGATCTCCCGTTCTATATACTGAGGGTTATATAGTTCGATCGAAAAATAGTGGGACTAACTAAGATAGAAAACCACATCTAAGTTAGAATTTGAACACATGCTAAGTTGTCTTTTATTTCTTATCCAGATTACAATGTCGTCGTCCAACCCCCTCCGCGGCATCTTGGATGCAAATAGATTAACTGGACCGAACTACTCGGATTGGCTGCGTAATCTACGCATAGTCCTTACCGCCGAAAAGATTGCGTACGTGTTGGACACGGTTCATTCTGAGCCAGCTCCTGATGCCGACGAGGGCGAGTTACTGGCTTATGCCAAGTGGTCTGAGGACTCCTCCCTTGCCCAATGTTACATGTTGGCCTCTATGGCTCCCGAGCTACAGAGGCAATTTGAAAAGACTGATTGTAGAAGTATACTTCTCAATCTACGCCAGCTCTTCGGGGAGCAGGGTAGGATTGAGAGGTATGACATCTCCAAAAGGCTTTTCAGGACACGGATGTCTGAGGGTTCATCAGTACAGGCCCATGTACTGAAAATGATGGAGTGGATTGAAAGACTCAATGCATTGGGGTTCAAGTTGGATCTTGAACTATGCATTGATCTTATACTCCAGTCATTGCCCGATTCCTTTTCTTCCTTCATCATGAACTTTAACATGAACAGATTGAAGCAACTCTCCCAGAGCTGCTCAATATGTTAAAGAGTGCTGAAGGAACCATGCAGAAAGATAAACCATCTTCGTCTGTAATGATTGTTGGCCGGGCCAACAAGAAAAGGAAGGCCTCTCAAATATCCACCACGAGTAACAAAGGGAAGGGAAAGAAAAAGGCCACGGGTAAGCAACTCGCCAAAGTTGACAAAGGGAAGGGCAAGAAGAATGAAAAGGAAGACAAATATTTTCGATGCGGGGAAACTGGGCATTGGAAAAGGAATTGCAAGGCAATTCTAAATGAAGGTATTTTTGTCATAGACCTTAATTTGTCATATATGGAATCCACATCATGGGTATTGGATACTGGATGTGCATCTCATATCTGCAATTCTGTGCAGGTGCTGGCAAATAGAAGGCGATTGGGCAAAAAGGAGATTGAACTGAGGATGGGCAATGGAGCTTTGTTTCTGCCAAAGCTGTCGGGACTGCACGCCTCAGTTTACCTTCAGGAGTCATTCTGGAGCTGAATGACTGTTATTATGTTCCTAATATTATTAAGAACATTATTTCAATCTCTGGCTTGTATAACATTGGATATACATTGGCTTTTAATAGCACTGGGTGCTCTATAATGAATAATGGTTTGATTATAGCCAATGGTTCATTAGTCAATGGTCTTATGTATTAGATACACGTTCTAATGTTATGCAAATTTCCAATGCTGATGAAGTGAATTCTGCATATCTATGGCATTGCAGACTTGGTCATGTAGGTGAGAAAAGAGTCTCTCACTTACACTCAAATGGGTATTTGAATTCGTTCGAATACAAGCCATTTGATACCTGTGAGTCGTGTCTCATGGGGAAAATGACCAAGGCTCCTTTTGGACATGGTGAGAGGGCTGTTGACCTTCTCGAGCTCATACACTCGGATGTGTGTGGACCCATGTCCATAGAAGCAAAAGGAGGTTATCTCTATTTCATTTCTTTTATTGATGACTTCTCTAGATATGGCTATGTGTATTTAATGAGACATAAGTCACAAGCCTTTGAGAAGTTTAAGGAATACAAGAATGAAGTAGAGAAACAGACTGGCAAAAGTATTAAGGCTCTTCGATCGGATCGAGGAGGTGAATACTTAAGCCATGAATTCACTTCTTATCTTAAAGACCATGGAATAGTTTCTCAGTGGACTCCACCGTATACACCACAGCACAATGGTGTATCCGAGAGGAGAAACAGGACCTTGTTAGACATGGTCCGATCCATGATGTCTATGTCAGGACTACCCTTGTCTCTCTGGGGCTATGCGTTAGAGACTGCGGCTTATTTATTGAATAGGATCTCAAGTAAATCAGTTCCTTCTATACCATATGAGATATGGAAGGGCAGGAAACCAAATTTTAATCACATTAAAATTTGGGGGTGTCCTGCTCATGTAAAGAAGAACGAGAGTGATAAGCTTGAGTCGAGAACCGATAAGTGTAGGTTTGTGGGATATCCAAAGGAGACGTTTGGATATTATTTCTATCACCCTTCTGAGCAAAGGGTCTTAGTGGCCAAGAGAGCTGTATTTCTGGAAAGAGAATATCTACTCCAGAAAAATAGTGGGAGCCAGATAGAATTGGACGAGGTCCAAGAACCACAACCCATAGACACAAACTCATTAGATGAGACTGTATCGGTTGATCCTATTCAAGGTGAAACACTGACACTACGGAGATCTGGTAGACTACCGAGAGAACCTGAGAGATATGTTGGACATGTCTCAGAGGGGTCCTCTAAGGTATGTATCGATGAGGATGATGATCCTCAGTCGTACCAGGAGGCGATCCGTAGTGTAGACTCCGAGAAATGGCAAGAGGCAATGGATTCAGAGATCCAGTCCATGTACACCAACAAAGTTTGGAACTTAGTTGATGTACCCGAAGGGAAGGTCCCTATCGGCTGCAAATGGATTTTCAAAAGGAAAATCGGTGCAGATGGACAGATTGACACATACAAGGCTAGACTAGTGGCGAAAGGATATCGTCAAAGGCAAGGCATTGACTATGACGAGACGTTTTCGCCGGTAGCCATGGTTAAGTCAATCAGAATCCTCCTTGCCATTGCTGCATACCTGGATTATGAGATCTGGCAAATGGATGTGAAGACAGCTTTTCTTAATGGAAACCTGTCAGAAGAGGTGTACATGGTACAGCCTGAGGATTCACCTCCAAGCCACATCCTAATAAGGTATGCAAACTTCAAAGGTCCATTTATGGATTAAAGCAGGCATCTAGAAGCTGGAACTTAAGATTTGACGAGGCTGTCAAATCTTTCAACTTCATTCGGAATGAAGATGAACCCTGTGTTTACAAGAAGGTCAGTGGGAGCTCAGTGACCTTCTTGGTCCTTTATGTTGATGACATCTTACTCATTGGGAATGATGTAGGATGTTGACATCAACTAAGTCTTGGTTGTCCAAGACCTTCTCCATGAAGGATTTGGGAGAAGCATCCTATGTGCTGGGCATAAGGATCTATCGAGATAGATCTAAAAGGATGCTAGGATTATCCCAATCCATGTACATAGACACTATCCTCAAAAGGTTTAGGATGGAAAATTCCAAGAGAGGTCTCATTCCCATGAGACATGGAATTTGCCTATCCAAGGGGATGAGTCCTAAAACTTCTGAGGAGGTGGCACACATGAATAAGGTACCCTATGCTTCGGCGATAGGGTCAATCATGTATGCAATGCTATGTACACGGCCTGATGTTGCCAATGCTTTAAGCATTGTCAGTAGATATCAGGCAAATCCAGGCGAAGAGCACTGGAAGGCAGTAAAGGGCATCCTTAAGTACCTGCGAAGGGCTAAGGATCTTTTTCTGCTTTATGGAGGAGAGGACCTACAGCTTAGAGCTTACACAGATTCTAGTTTCCAGTCAGATCCAGATACTAAAATCCATGTCTGAATTTGTATTCATGTTGAATGGAGGGGCAGTCAGTTGGAGAAGCCATCTGGATGAAGAAATTCATCTTGGAACTCGGCGTAGTTCCCGAGATAACAGCTCCCATCCCATTATTTTGTGATAATAATGGGGCCATCGCCCAGGCGAAAGCATATTCTCAGGCGCTTTCACCTTATTCGGGAGATTGTTGATCGTGGAGATGTGACGGTAGAGCGTGTACCGTCAGAAGACAACATAGCAGATCCACTGACTAAGCCTTTGACACAAACTGTATTTGAGCGTCATCGGGATAAGATGGGCCTCAAAGTTGTGGGCAATTGGCTGTAGTTCAAGTGGGAGATTGTTAGTGTTGGTGTGCTACAGGCCAATTTCGGGTCGGGTAGGCCCAATAGTTGTACGATCTTGTTCATTATTAATAAAGTGGTGTTTGAGCGTAAATATGCGATTGTGTTACTTTACGTTGTCCCTAGGATATGTGGTTGTAAAGTCAGCTCGAGATGGGATCTCGAACATGAGATTGACTTTACATGTACACATACCTTAAACTGTTCCTGGTTGGAGGGTAATCACTCGGGGACTTTGATTAA
>JAHNEJ010001575.1:0-88098 GCA_022559845.1 Amorphophallus konjac
TATTCTGGAGTATTTGCTATTTTATCTTTCTTTTCATTTGTCTTGAAGATTTCTTTTTCCTTTAGCCCAGCATGCATCATTCGCATTCTTTGAGCATTCGTGAAGCTTTATCTGTTCAAGATATCTCGTTGATGGTGAACAGCTGTGTTCTTAATCCCGAATAAGGAGAATCATTCCACTCTGAATTAGAAGGTTTCCTTCGATTTGCTCGCTTGATCTGGTTCACTGAAGATTCCTGTCTGGAGTTTAGTCTCTTTCCTTTCCGTTGCCTCCGGCGGCTAGCCGTGTTTCCTTTCCTTAGTTAATTAATTCCTCCAGACTTGCATCCTTTGGTTGGCTATTTCCTTGTGATCAATTTGAAGTTTTCCAGAAAATTCTTGTCGCTTGTTGGTAAAGAACGGGTGTCGTTTACCTTAACGCCCTCTTTTTGATACACTCCGCTTCATCTCCGCTTCACCTCCATGTCCCATTTCACTTCTGCTTCACCTCCGCTCACTCCCCTGCAAAGAGGACGTTAAGGAGGGGCATCTGTTGACACCTATTTTATACCCATAAGTCGGGTCATCTCCTTATTCATTCAATATGATGCTCCGAGTTGTTCGCTTTTCATCGAGTCTCCTGATCAGTTGAAGCCTGTTTCTTGAGTCTTCTTCTGGATAAAGAATTGGCTCCCGGTGGCATTTCGTTGGATAAAGCTTAGCAAAACCCTTCTCTTCTCGATGCTAAATAACGGTCCCAGGCAGGTGCGTCACTGCCCTCTAATGGATGGATCTTAGACCGTTACTCTTTGAAGAGTCCTAAGGCTTAAGGCCACGTGTTCTGTGCTTATCCTGTTGAATCCACGTTGATAATAACGGTCTGTCGTGCAGCCGTTGTTTCCTTATGACGCCCTATGCTTTGACCGTCATTTCCTAGAAGAGTCCAGCTTGTTGGGGCTTCTTTCCGTTGATCTTATCTCTTTGGATAAAGTTGAGAGTAACGGTCGTTCCTTGATGCGTTACTTACAAGTGGCGGTCTATCGTGCAGCCGTTACTTCTTTCCGGGAGTCCTGGTAGTTCAGGCCTTTTCTCTGCTACTCCGTGTTTGAGATAAGAACGTGGATTGACCTTATCTCTTTCTAATCCGATCCTCAGGACTTCCCGTTTGTTTCTTTGGACTCTTGGTGATATTATCCTCAAGGATTTGCTAAGACTTATCCCTTTTTCCTGCTGAATTATCCTCTACTCGACCTACGAGTTTTGAGGGTCTATAAATAGAACCCTTGAATTCATGGCCAAGGGAGAGGAGATTTTAATTCACGACGAAGTGCTGCCGAACCCAGGAGCCATCTTCATCTAGGAGGAGCTGCTTCCCACGTCCATCCATCTTCCAGTCAAGGGAGTACTTTTATTTTGATCTTTCAAGTTCATCTTTGCATGCTTGAGTTCTTCCTTGGTTTTTCTCCAAACAAAGCATTGTCCCTCCTCCTCCTCCACGTTTTTTTACTGTTCTAAGCATACAAACATCCTCCCAACTTTTAAAAACGCCCAGAGGGGTTAAAAAACCAAAACTCCCCGGTAATTCCCTCTCCTTTTGATGTTCTTAAGTTCTTTAAGAATTGATGCTATGCTTGCAAAGAGGGCTGATTGAGGTTGTCTTGTCTTGTCTTTCTACTTCTTTGGCAGGTTTATAGGTTCATTAGCACGAGGCCCAAGTCTTCTAGCCGGCTGGAAGAGTTGGAGTTAAAAGGATTCAAGCTTTACTACTGCAGATTATCTGACGGTCTGGTGCAGGAGCGTCACTTTATTCTGGTGGTCTAGGGTGAGACCGTTACTTAAAGCAACGCACGGGTCTCTGGCCGTTACTTTCAAGCTGATCTGCAGGCTTTCTTTGGTTTTCTCTCCCGTGGGCGGGTGCTTCATCCACCTATTCCCAAGGTATATTCGAGTCTTTGACTTGTGTTTACTTTGGTGACGATCACATCTTTCCTTGGTACTGGGCAATAGCTATTTCCTTCATCACATCTTTATTTCCTTGCTTGTTCCATCCCTAGTGGTGTGTTTTTATTTACTCCTTGCTCCACGCCCCGGCGTGTGTTTTTCCTTTTCCTTAGTGTAATTTGATTGAGATAGCATGCCCATGCTAGAGCTAGCTATGATTGCGTAGGTTCATGTTCACATGTTCATAGGTTTGAGCAGATCTTTGATTGCTTGTTTGTCATCTTGCCATATTACTTAGCAAACCTCAAAAGTAAGATCAAAGATAGGCAAATAAATATCAACAGTGTGCACACACAGACCATGCGTCCTAGGTCTGGCCTCTAACTGGTTTTCCCCTAGAGCCGGACTCTGGCTACCGACGAGGGGCCTGACGGAAACCAATCTAAAAAACGTCCTCAGGGTAGCCTCTCCACCACTCCCTGGTGGGTCCACTCGCGTGCAGGCAGGCTACGACTAGTGGAGGGTCACAAAAGGAGTAGACTCTCAAGTCAACAGAAAACCACGTCCGTATCTGACGACGTACGGGGACCATCCCACGTACTAGCACTGTCGCACGGTGACCACAGTCGGAAGGAAAACGGGACTGCAAACCATCCATAGCAATCTTGAGCCTGGCGGTCTACCCTAGACGCGCCACAACATCTGACGGTCTAAGGCTGGACCGTCACAGCCATCTGACGGCCCAACACAGGGGGTCAGACCCTCGGTGCAAAAACGACTGTGACGCGCCTACCTTGGTGCGTCATAGGCCCTGACGCACCCCGTCTGGTGCGTCACAAGGCACGAAGGAACAAACTGTGACGCGTGCCACTCGGTGCGTCACAGACTGTAACGGACCAACCCTGGTGCGTTATAGGGTGGGAATGCGTCCGCTCTAACGCACCCACACAGGGGCGTCACAAGGTTGTGATGCGCCAGTCCTGGTGCGTCACAGGCCTTGACCCCCAACGGTCAAATCATCCCTGACGGTCCAACCCAGGCGCGTCACAGCGCCGTGGCGGTATATCGTGGGACCGTCACAGCCCACAGACCCCCAGTTGGCTAAAACAGGGCTGTGACGCACCCACCTAGGCGCGTCACATGGTGTGACGGTCACTGGAATGACCGTCACACCGATCCGACGGCGAAACGGCGTGAAACGCCCAAAAATTTCAACCACGCCCCCATTTCTCCATAAGAGAAGGGGAAATCAAAGGGGAAGACCCATGGGGACCCCTAGCATGCTTCTAAGCTATCAAAACGTGAAATCATGGCCTAAAATCATAGATCATGCGAACTCTCCCAAAATCATGGTTTTACCCTCCCGGCATGGAATCGACCCCTCTCGGCCTCACACCGGGCTAGAAACCACGGAAATGAAACGCAGAGAGCTAGGGAACGTCACCCTACCTCAATTTCGCCCCGAGACGTGCCGGATCGTCCACGAATCACGATGAAAGCTTTTAGAAACCCCGCTCCTTCACGTTTCCCACGAGCACCGCACGCCCACGAGATCGCCTCGCCGCCACCCACGTCGCCGTGCCGTCGCCTCGCCGCCGTCTGCAGCTGGAGAGAGGCCCTCTGCGTCGAAATGGGAGAGAGAGAGGGGAAGAGGGCGCTCACGGTTGGGGGGAAAGAAAGAGGAAGAAGAAGAAGGGCGGGGGAGAGAGAGAAAATGAGAGGTATTTATAGAAAATTTAAAAATTTTAGAAAATATCAAAAAATTAAAAATTACATTTCTGCGATCCTCGGAACGCATCGATCGCAATGGTACCACCCGTGCCTAGGTGAACGACCCGGTTCACCCGCAATGAGGTTCCGAAGGAATTACCGAAAAACACACCGAAAATCGGAAAACTCACGCGGAAAAGCCACGGACGCACTCCGAGCCTCCGAAACAACTCTGGATCACGCCGATCCGAACATAAAAGATGTCCGAAACGAAATTTTGGACACAACGGAGTCAGACACTCCGAGAAACCAGATCCGGGACCCAAGAAGAAGGATCCGAAAGGTCCGGGATATTATAGTATCTTTGGTGACTCATGTCCAAGAACCAACTGTGCAACTGTGACTGAAGAATCTCTTGGTTGACAGTTAGATATAATTACCATCCAGAGATTCTTGATCGGATCAGTTCAATGAATCATATTCTTGTAATGGACACTTGCACATATATCTTAGTGTCTCCACATCAGTGACCGTGAGATCAGTCACCCTCATCATAACGAAGGGTGTCCCGACAGCAAGTGTCTACTGTGAGAATTAAACCCGAGGTGCCCCAACAATAAGGGCGTCTTTGACGCGGAGGTGAGGTGAGGTGGCGTAATGGGAGGGGGGTGGGGGCGCAAATATATCACCTCACCCCGGTTAAAGCGGTTTGTGTGTGAAGAGAAAAAGATGGGGTCCACCTTTCTTTCTCTCATCGGTTGTCTATTCGCGCGTCTTTATCCACACGTCAAAGAGGCCCTAAGCGTTTGGTACGAGAATTAGACCCGGTGTCCGAAGACGACGAACTATTGTGAAATGGCCGGACACTGGTTGTATTTTCAGAATTACTGATGGTCGGGTCAAGAGTGTCTCGTGGATCATCTAGACTCTCAATGTAGCGGGTTGGGTGACGTGTGCGTCCCCGGATCTGATCACAGGAGGAGGGGGCGTCGTAGGAATAGTTTAATTTATTGGGTTTCGTGCATCCATATAGCCTATTGAAAATAAAATTAGACGAGAAATCATTTTAAATTTGTATTTACACGTATGTTCTTTGCATGCAAATTAAATAATATTTGCCGTCAACTTTTGTAACAAATTAGTAATTTTTTTTTAAAAAATGACGAAGAGGAATAAGGAATAAAGTTATATGCGGTGAATATTTTGACCGAAATTGATTACGAAGGCTTATGTGACACCGACGTACCAGTTTTTGACTAGTGTGATCTAACATGTGGGATACGCATGAATCCGGTGTACCACAGCAAACCCTGATAGCAAGTGATAGTAAGAATATTTTGTCAAGTGTTATAAAGTAATGAAGTTATTTATGATAATAGTTACATGAAGATGGCAGTTTTACTGTCGTTGAAATAAGATGATTTATTTTTATAATCATCCCTTTAGAATATAGCATCTTTCAAGAATTTCAATTTTAGCTCTACTAGGCTTTGTTGTATCTTGGGCCTTTACAAATTGACAGTGCCAAGGGGAAAAAGTGGGCTTTTAGTGATACTTCTAGAAATTTAGTTTATAGCAGGTGTTACAGATAAGTTTCTTATTGATCCATGTCAGTGCGACACGACCATAGGGGTCAAATAAAAAAAATTTAGTCCGGCATATATATCTGTGTTCAATAGGTCGTGTTCGACTCAAATTTAGGTCGACTCTATCTGTGTTCAACTTATCAAAATTAAGATCTGAGTTTGGCCCGGGTCCAACTTATATTGGGTACGGTCAGATCGGATCCGACATTATTTAAAAAATATAAAATCGGACTAATATCCGGTCCGATCTCTTAACCTAAATAAAATAATAAAATTAATATAAAATTAATATATTTAATAATATAATATTTATAATCTTACTAAATTGATTAAAATTTTGATATTAATTATGTAATTTGTATGAAAAAAGTTTTAAAATATCTAATTAAGTAAAATAACGTAATCTTAACTAAATGATTTTTAAATTTTAAAGTAAGAATAAAAAAAAGAGAATGAGTCGGATCGGTCCAGGAATCGAACTCAAAGCTCGAATTTAACTCGTAAGTAAAAAGATATTACGGCTCGACTCAAAATCGAGTAAAATCCGCGAAACTATCGATCGGCCCGACCCATTGAAAGCTCAGGGGAGATAAACATGAATGAAAATATGATGATATCATTAGACAATCTGCTATAATACCATCTGACAGATGCCATATAAAATCAGACTCTCCGTGCAGAGAGGATACAGAGGGATGAAACAGGAATGGGAAAAAAAACATAACGATATAATAATAAGAGGCATATTCCCTCCCACCTTATGAAATGGGTTCTTCTCTGCCATTAACCCAGTGTACTCAAACACAACATTTGAACCCCAAACAAGTACACTGCAGCAAAACCACAGAGAACCTACGAAGATCAGCCGGTGTGTTCGTGTGGTATATATATATATATATATATATATATGCAGGTTTGACGTGAGGATTAGAAGCGAAAGAAGGGGATATGAAAAAGGGAGGAGGAAGAAGAAGCACAACACAAGGACTGTGCTGTTCTCCCTCGTAGCCTGTGAAAGGTTAGGAGGTCGCAGAGCAGGGGCTATGGCTATCGGCGCAGCAGAGGCCTTGGGAATCCACGCGTCTCCCACCCCGACTCGAGGCAGCGGTTTTTACTGCCTGCTTTGTGGCCTCGATTTTAGCGGCGAGGGCGCAGTGGAGCAGAGAAGAGGGGGGAGGGAGGGGAGGGGCGGGGCGGGCGGCCACTGCCACCGAGGTGGTGCTTTTAATTTTTAATTAATTGAGGGCAGGTGGCAGAGCTGTTCGGTTCAAATTAAAAAATCAAATCAAATCAAATCGTTCAATTCAAATTAATTTGATTCGATTTAAAGTTAAATTTGATTTAATTTAATTCTATAACGTGTAAAATCGAATCAAATTAAATAAATTAAATTTATTGTTTATATATTTTATTCATATTATATAATATAAATAAATAAAAAATAAAATTTTAATTATATGCATATAAAAGTATACAAAATATAATAATTTTTATTTTATATATATATCATTAAAATTATATATATTATAATAAAATATGAAAAATCGATTTGAAATTAAATCAAATCGAATTTTTTCGATTTGATTTGATTTGATTTGATGAATAAATTTGATTTACTTAAATTAAAAAAAATAATCTCAAATCGAATCAAACTGAATCATGTTAACTCGTGGTGAGAGTTCCGATCTTTTATTCTATAGTTTCTACTTTCTTCAGTTCCGTGGTTGGTTGGCTGCTACACCACTTGTTAGCGCAGCAAGAGTGATATAGAAGGGGGGGATGAATAGATCACTCCCAATTTGAAGAAACTTAAACGGAATATAATTTCTACTGCTAACGCACCTCCTTAAACCGTACACAGAGGAATGTAAATGAGAATGAAGAGCGAATCACAATGAAGCAAAGAGCCGAGCAGATGAAGAGCGCAGAGAACATAAGCAAACCACAGAGGAGGCACTCAATTTTTTAGGTGGTTCGATTGCAGTCCGCAATCTACATCCACCCCTCACTCCCACTAGAGTGAGGATTCCACTAGACTATGCTAGATCAATGCAGACTCAGTCTGCGAACAACATGTTGCCACACAGCTTGAACACCAAGGGAGACAAATCCCTCAACCAAGTTCTGCTACCCACAGAACTTGAAACCTGTTCTAGCTCCCAGCTAGAACACGACCGGAGAAACCTCTCCCTTCCTCCACACACCGGAGGGAAACTGTTAATGACAACCAGTCACTAACACCACCAGAGATCACCGATCTCTCTTCCTCTGCAACATAGAGGGAAACTGGAGTGATACTCCCTTCCTCCACACACCGGAGGGACAACAATTTAGATCAGAATAGAAGGATGAAAAATAAACGAAAGCAAAATGGAAAACGAAAAACAATGAGAAGGAATCGATTCTGAAACCCAAAACAAATGTAGCTTCAAATGAAGCAATTCATCAAGCAGCACACACACTCTCTCTCTCTCGACCAAACTCCTCTCAGATATTGAACTCTCTGCTCTTTTCCTTTCTCTTTCTTTCTCTCTGCACTTTTCTTTCCTTTCCTGGATCGAAGGACGTATATGCTCTTCAGGCTTCTTCTTCGATCAGCCTTCATCAGAAAACGAAGGCTTCATTTTACACCTGGAGCAGCAGCAGGGCGCGTGTGGCTTCCACAGTTCCCGCCCTAAGAATTCGGACCACGTGGCAGCGTCCAGTAGATTGTCAGACCACGTGTCCTCATCTGGGCATTTTCCTTATCCTCGGATCACGTGCCCAGCACCAGTACGCTCAGCAACTGGAGGTAGATGGCGTCAACTCACTCGCTCCAAAGAGTTGACGCAGTCATCAGAAATCTTCAAACTTCTTAACCGCTGCGTCGACTCCATCAGCCTATTGCGTTGACGCAACGGTATCGGCAGTTCAGTGTTCAAGCCTTCAACAGATAGGCGAGCTGCATCGACGCTGCCAGTTGGTGGCGTTGACGCACGAACGTGTACATTTCTATACTGGCATCTCTTATGCCGCTGCGTCGACGCTTCTTGTTGATGGCGTTGACGCAGTGGAAGATTTCGTGAAGGCTTCATCGCTTGTAAGAGTCTCTGCTATTTTAACTGCTGCGTCGACGCTGCTTGTGCCGTTGACGCAATAGAAGATGACGTGACAGTTTCGTCTACTGATGCGTGGACGCTTTAAACTTCAGGCGTCGACCCTGTTCTCTTCAGCAACAATAATGAAGTGTATAGACTTAGTGTTAACGTGAAGCATTGTATAGACTACAGAGATCAATATAGCAAGTGTGTACATAGTGAGGGAGTGTATAGACTTAGTGAAATGAAGTCTAGTGTATAGACTTGGAAAGCTGTTCAATGTGTTGGGTTGCGGTTGTATAGACTTTGCCCAAGGAACCGAGTGTATAGACTTCGCCATAGTCTAATGAACATGCTTTGCAGAATTGAACGAGTCAATGTGTAGACTTCACAAGAAGCAGATCGATGTGCAGACTTCTAGTGTGGAGGCAGACTGTATAGACTAGAATCGCTTGAAGCGATGTATAGACTTTGGTGAGGCTCAAGCAGTGTACAGAGTTGAAGGCTCACAAACGAGTGTATAGACTTAGGCTTTTAACACAATATTTTACATGCCGAGTTGACGCTGCAGCCCCTTGAGTTGACGCTGCAACGTATTACTATTACGTTCAACTGATGATGTATAGACTTAATGAAATGAAGAACCTGAACAGAAGAGTCTACACATCACCACACTGAGTTGACGCACTGGTGTGAAAAACTGTGCAGACAGTGTGAATAGACTTGAAGGAGTTATGCCAAATGAACAGATGAGTCGACGCATCAGAAGGGATGGGTTGACCCACTGCAATCAGTACTAGCTAAGCAGAGTGTAGATAAAATCATGATAGCATACTTATCTGACAACCAAATGAACTGTACTCACTAACATGATGAAACAACATTAATCTAGAGATAGAAGATTGATTTATAGTGTGAGACATCATCAAAACCATAGGAATGCAACAATCTCCCCCTTTTTGATGATGACAACACTATGAATCATGCAATATCAAGTTTCAACAAAGAGTTAATACCAGCTGCAACAAGCAAAAAAAAAATTCAAGACATGCTCATGCAAATGAATTAAACATTCCCTACAGCACACTCTCATCTCCCCCACAACTCATAACCATTTCTTCCACGAAGCAACATGACTCCCCTCAAAGCTCAAGACAAAACCAATACTCACTGAAATTGCAAACTTCTCACAGAAATTGCAGATATTGCAAGCTTATCTCCCCCTTTGACATCAGCAAAAAGAACTGCAGAATGTATGACAGTGCTGGAAACATGAGGACTGAGGGCAATAACTTCTTAGTGCAGAAAATCACGAGTAGGTCTTAAGAGAATAAGTGAGTTTCTAATCTCAAGAGAGGATTCTTTGGACTTCAGTACACAATAGAGAAGTAGAGTTATAGACAAGTTTATCAGCATACATAGTGGATGATTGAGAGCAGGAGTTGACAAGTATGGCCAAATATAGCTGATCATTCAACTATTTCACAAGACAGCAAGAGACTAAATCAGAGAGGTGTTCTCAGGGTATTGAAGACAAGCAATCCATTAGTTGCATAACAACAAGGAATTTTGTTGGAGATGATTTTCAAGAAGATCAATGAGTAAGTTGGTAGGTCACTTCCTTTGACATTAGGGAGACACCTTGATTAGAGGCCTGAATCCCCAGTTACTCAGAGTGAGTACCTCATTACTTCCCCCCCCCCTTTTTTTTAATAAGGAACAGAGTTAGTAACTGTGGCTTTTGACATTAGGGAGACACCTTGATTAGAGGCCAGAGTCCCCAGTTACTCACCAGCAAGCCACCATTGCTCTGTCATGACTTTTCATTTATTTTAAGCATTTGACACCTCATGACTTGGGAGAAATATTCATTTCATTGATGAAGCTCCCAGTTTCTCAGTGATTAAAACAGAACATGTTTGTTCAGTTAAGCCCTTGAGTTAAAAAAGATAGAATGATTGAAGACAATATCAAAAAGAACTTTTCTTGAATTGAGTCTTGAAGTCTAGATTTCAAGTTGATTGGGTCAGATAACAAGACATACAAGTTTTTGGCCTGAACCATAATCAATGGCAATGTAGGAAGATATACTTTATGCAATTAGTCCAGATCTCTGAAGGAGTACCAAAGGAAGGATTCTAACTTGAAGATTAGAGTCACTGACTTATAGACTTAAGAGATAAGTGACACTCTATTTTCTAAGAGAACCACACTAAATCAGTCATGCAAAACCAGCAAAGGTACACATCTGGACAGCCCTTTTGAATCTGTCAGAGAACTTCTCTTCTCACATCACAACTCAGCTCCCCCTAAGACATAGCATACTTCAATAACCATTCCAGCAAAAAAATCTCAAAGCTCCCCCTTACCTAGGGCATTTTGAAGGCTAACCAGTAAGGATTCAGAGCACCCTCTTAAATCAGCATGAAAGAAGGATAAACATCAGATAGACACAACTCCCCCTCACAACAAGAACAGGCTTCATAATTAAGACAATTTGTATAAGCCTAATTCTCTTCTCAAAGTGGAAAATTTTTCATTATCCAGAGGTTTTGTGAATATGTCAGCAATCTGATTATCTGTGCCTACATGAATCAGTTCAAAATTATTCTTAGACACCTCATCTCTTATAAAATGATGTCTTATCTCTATGTGTTTGGTTCTTGAATGCAAAACAAGATTTTTAGCAAGATTGATGGCACTAGTATTATCACAGTAAATAGGTGTGCATCCCAGATCTACTTGGTAGTCCTGAAGCTGGTGTTTAATCCAAATGACTTGTGTTCCACAACTCCCTGCAGCCACATATTCAGCTTCTGCAGTGGAGAGGGCCACAGAATATTGTTTCTTGGAGCCCCAAGACACTAAACACCCACCCAAGAATTCACAATGGCCACTAGTACTTTTCCTGTCTAGTTTACAGCCGGCATAGTCAGCATCTGTGTATGCTACTAGGTTAAGTGTGTGAGATGCAGGAAACCATAAACCTAGAGAATGACTAGCTGACAAATATCTGAAGATTCTTTTAACTGCAGCTAAGTGTAGTTCAGTAGGTCTAGACTGATACCTTGCACACATTCCTACACTGAATTGTATATCAGGTCTAGAGGCTGTCAAGTAAAGTAGTGATCCAATCATACCTCTATAAAGTTTGGTATTTACTTCTTTACCTGTCTCATCTGCATCCAATGATGTATTGGTGCCCATGGGTGTAGTAATGTGCTTTAAGTTTTCCATGCCAAACCTTTTGAACAGTTCCATTGTGTATTTGGTTTGGTTGATGAAGCACCCATCTTCTAGCTGATGTACCTGCAATCCAAGAAAATATTTTAGTTCACCAACCAAGCTCATTTCAAATTCAGCAGACATCATGGTAGAGAATTCACCACATAGTTCATGCTTAGTTGATCCAAATACAATGTCATCTACATATACCTGAACTATGATGAGATCTTTATTCATGCCCTTGGTAAATAAAGTCTGATCAACTTTACCTCTTTTGTAGCCCTTGCTGATCAGAAATTCAGACAATCTTTCATACCAAGCTCTTGGAGCCTGCTTTAGACCATACAAGGCTTTGTTTAACCTGAAAACTTGGTTAGGTTGAGGAGAATATTGAAATCCAGGAGGTTGTTCAACAAACACTTCTTCTTTAATAACTCCATTTAAAAAGGCACTTTTAACATCCATTTGTTGGAGTTTTATGTCCTTTGAGCATGCAAAGGCAAGCAACAATCTTATAGCTTCCATCCTAGCAACAGGTGCATAGGATTCATCAAAGTCTACACCGAATTCTTGACAGTAGCCTTTGGCTACTAGTCTGGCCTTATTCCTCGAGATAATTCCATCTTCGTTCATCTTATTTTTGAACACCCACTTGGTTCCTATGACATTAATACCATCTGGTCTTGGGACAAGCTCCCAGACATTATTCCTTTCAAACTGACCTAATTCCTTACTCATAGCATTGACCCAAGCTTGATCAGCTAAGGCCTCTTCTACTGTTTTGGGTTCAATTTGTGAGACTAATGCAATTAAGTCATCATTATTCACATTTCTAAAATGAGACCTAGTCCGAAGAGGATCTTCAGGATTGCCTATGACTTTATCTAAAGGATGGTCTTTAAGAAATCTAATATTTGTTGAAGGCTCACCTGTTTCTCTTGGACCTTCCTGATTGGGGGAATTTGTTTCCCCACTTGGCTGAGTGTTCTCTTCTTCCTGTTGGTCTTCTAGAAACTCTCCACCATGATTAGAATCCCTGTCAAGATTTTTAACATTAGAAACATCTTTCTTTTCACTAAAAAAAATGTGTGGAGATTCTTCCACTTTCCGATCTGATACGTTAAATACCCTATATGCCCTTGACACTTCAGAGTAACCCAAGAATATTCCAGGTGAACTCTTGGCTTCAAACTTGTCTAAATCTTTCTTATCATTGTTATGAATAAAATATTTTGCTCCAAAAATTCTGAAATGAAACAAGTTTGGTTTTTTACCTTTTAGAAGCTCATAGGGTGTTTTCTTGTGTATGGGTCTTACCATGGCCCTGTTGATTATGTAGGTTGCTGTATTGGCCGCTTCTGCCCAAAACCTTCTAGGTAATTTACTTTCAATCAACATGGTCCGGGCCATCTCCACCACTGTCCTATTTCTTCTCTCCACAATCCTATTTTATTCAGGTGTCCTGGGAGAAGAAAACCTGTGAGTTAGTCCTTCTTTGTCACAAAGATCAGTAAACATTGAGTTTTCAAACTCACCTCCATGGTCAGATTGAATAGAACTAACCTTGTACTTCCCTTCTTGTTTGACCTTATTGAAAAACAGATTAAACTTTTGAAATGCATCACTCTTATTTGCTAAGAAAAATATCCATGAATATCTAGAGAAGTCATCTATGATGACATAGCCAAACATGCTTCCATTAAGACTCTGAGTTCTAGTTGGACCGAAAAGTTCCATATGAAGAAGTTCCATTGGTCTCGAAGACAATGGCTCAGATCTTAATTTAAAAGAGTTTCTGGTCTGTTTGCCTAGAGCACAGGCATCACATGCTTTTGATATAGCGTTGAATTTAATTCTAGGCATGCCTCTAACTAAATCATGCTTGACCAATTTATTTAAAGTTGAAAAGCTAGCATGACCTAGACGTCTATGCCATTCAAAGGCATCATTTTCAGAATTGGCAGATAAGCAAATAGTAGATTCAGAATTCTCATCTAAGTCTACAATGTAGACATTATTAACCCTGTTGGCTACAAATTTAACCATGTCAGAATTCGTTTCAAGGATTTTACATGAACTATCATCAAATACAACCCTGTGACCCCTGTCACATAATTGGCTAATGCTAATCAGGTTGTGTTGAAGCCCTTCCACAAGTAATACTTTTTCAATGGAATTTGTGGAAGACTTACCTACTATAACGACCCGAGAATCCGATTACCGGGAAGGCCCGATAACCCGAGACTCGAACCGCCGCCCACGAGCCAGGAGGGCTCGGAAGGGCTAAAAGGAGTGTGGAGGCACAAAGAAATAGGAAATAAAGTAGGACAAATCAATAATTAACAGAAATAAATAAACAACTGCAACAGAGTCCAGTCCAACAGAAAGTACAGTCTAAAGTAGTAAAACGTACCACATGCCAAGTGAACACTCGGACCGGCAAGCTGGCAACTGAGAACCTCCGCTCCGCACCCTCGAACCTCGAGGAAGAACCGCCACACCTGAAAAGCAGGGAATGAGTCTCCAAAACAGAGACTCAGCAGGGATCCCGCGGAACCCCAACCGGAAACAACGGCGGTGGCGGAAAGGAGAGCTACCACTACAGCAGGAACAGCACACCGGTGGCCGGTCAAAACTCGGCACTACAGCTACTCCTACTGTACCTGAAACACACCCCAGACTCACGGTCAAGGGCTACCAAACTACACTAGCACCAGTCACACTTATCGAAGTAAAAACTCACGGCAACCATGCCGTAGAGGCCCGCCTCCTGGGACACGGCCAACCTGGACACGCTGTCCAAGGAGCAACCCTAACTACCAGGTCACGGATACCGCACGGCAAAACGCAACCTCGGCAAAGTCACTAGCACTAGTCTCACGGCACGAAAACCGACACACGCCACAGCGAAACAATCGAAAACTCAACGGTCAACACGACCGAAAAACCCGAAGGTCGAAGTCACACGACTGACAGTCTGTCACTCTCTGTCCAGCACAGGAGCACCTCCCACTAGAAGAACGACCGGATGCGTCCACTGACGTCTTACAACGAGTCACAAGTGTCTAGCTACGACGCCCTAGGCGTGAGACTCAGACACACACAGTAACCAATACCATAACAAGGACTAGCTGGGGTCACGCTCGTCAGCGCTTGTCCTAAGCCCCCAACTACGTGTGCACACACAGACCATCTGCTCTAGGTCGGGTCCTCTAGCTGGCTTTCCCCCCCACCGGACTCTGGTGGCAAAGGCAAGGGGCCGACGAAAACCAGCCTAAAAACCGCATCTCACTGGGTCGCGCTCTCCACCACTCCCAGGTGGGTCCGCACACGCGTGCGCAGGAAGCTACGACTAGTGGAGGATCACTGAGAGAGTAGACTCTCAAACAACAGAAAATGACGTCCGAACCTAACGAAGTACGGTGACCATCCCACACGTACCAGCACCATCGCACGGTGACCACGATCAGAGAAGAAACGGGACGCACAGTCCACGGCCAAAACACGTGACCCACTCGGGAATCATCTTCCAGGAAGACTCACGACATGCGGGGGAACCCCACCGCACACATACCGATACACGGCGGCTAGGTCGAGCGAGAACACGGAAACCCGGAACGCCTGGGGTCCCTCGGACCCACCAAGCCCACGGGCACGCTTATCGAGGTAACACGGCACCTCCAGCCACCCCAAAACATGGTAACAAAGCCCACGGGGCGCCCGGGACACTCACAAGGCCAAAGGTCGACCACTGGGTCACAACCGGGTCGACCGGAGACCAACACAACCCAAACGGAGCGCTAAAAGGTCACCTGGACCCTTAAGCTCACGACACGCAAAACGAGATAAGTGGGACAACTTCTGGACACCCAAAGACACGGTCACGGAACTCCACGGGGTGTCCGAGACACTCACGAGACCTAAAGTCAACCACTGGGTCACAACCGGGTCGACCGGGGGTCAAAACAGCGCAAACAAGAACCAGAACATGGTAGTGGTCACCTGGTGACCGCGACCAGACGGCAGCGGTCGACCGATGACCGCGACCAAGCTGTCACGGTTGCCTCACGACCGCGACCAGCCACGCTCAACCCCGCTGGTAGCGGTCGCCCGAGGACCACGACCAGGTGGTAGCGGTCATCCCCTGACCGCGACCAGACAAAAGCGGTCAATCGCACGTCCGCGACGCTCAAAGGTCTTCCGACCCAAACACGAAGGATGAAAGCGGTTCTCCCAGGACCGCTACTAGATGATAGCGGTTTCTGGTGGACCGCGATCATTTCGGAAAACCGGGAACGGCGGGAAAACACCCAAAAATCCACGCCACGCCCCAATCATCCACGGATGAAGGGGAAAACATAGGGGAAGCTCCCCAACAACCCCTAGCATGCAGCTATGGCCTCGGATCGGCCTAAAACGTAACGAATCGCTAGATCGGGCGATCACTCCCCAAAACATGGTTTTCCCCAAAACTCCCCAAACGACCCTTTCGGCTCACCACGGCCTACGAAACTCGCGGGAAAGGAAGAGCACGAGCTGGGGGTCCATCACCCTACCTCCACCGAAGATTTTGCGCACCGTGGATGCCGATCCACGAAGAAAACGCCGTTGAAGCCTCGCCGTTCCACGAACTCACGGCCGAGCTTCCACGCGCCTCCACCGCCTCGATCCTCATCCATCCTCGCCCGTGCCTCGCCCGCGCCGTCCCCACCTCGCCCATGCTCCGCCCCGTCGGCCGCCGGAGAGAGAGGGAGAGAGGGGAGAGCGTGAGAAGAGAGAGGGAGAGAAATGAGAAATGAGAGGGGGAGAGAGAGAAAAAGCTATTTATAGGAAAATCCGGAAAATCGGAAAAATTCAGAAAAATAGAAAATTACACCCTCGCGATCCTCGGAGCGCACCGATCGCAACGGTACTACTCGCGCCCAGGTGAACGGCCCGGTTCACCCGCAACGAGGTACCGAAGGGAAAGCCGAAACCCACGCCGGGAATTGGAAAACACACGCGGAAAAAGCCGCGGAACGCCTCCGGGCCTCCGAAACGACTCCGGATCGCGTCGATCCGAACACGAAAGATGTCCGAAACGAAATTTTGGACACAACGGAGTCGGACACTCCAAAAAATCAGATCCGGGACCCGAGAAGAAGGATCCAAAAAATCTGGGGCATTACAGCCCTCCCCCCTTAAAGAAATTTCGTCCTCGAAATTCAGGACAAGCACATGAACAGGGGAAGAACGCCGTACCAACGGACAATGCTGTCAGAGCCCCAGTATAGAAAAACCTCGATTCTCGAAAAAGCGCCAAACATGAGGGATACGGCCAGACAATAATCACGAACAATGCCACGCTCCGCACACCGCGCACACACCGGCCACCAGAGCAGGCATAACACAAGGGCACAAGCCTGGTATCACCTCAGACACAACGGAAACCACTCATGGCAACGCTGCCACCCTCTCGCTCACCGAGGGAATGCAATCCTCGCCCCAAGAACCAAACCACCGGTCAACGCCCATGCTCGGCGGACCAACCACCCGCCAGCTTCACAACCCGCTGATCGATCTCACACCCTGCACCAGGGGTGACCAATCACTGAGCTTCCACCAGCTCACACCTCAGAAACGGCCACCAACGGCCTCATATGCACACGGCTCTCGTCGCGCTCGAGCCCCAACAACCAGCATCTTATGTCTCTGAAAAGACCATCCACTGGTCACCAGACATTCGCCAACGGGAACCCGCCACCGGCCCAGCAGGCACGATCCAACACACGACAGGCCTTCCGCTGACACTCGCACAGACCACCAGCACCTCCAATCTTGAACCTCACGCCAACCCTACCCTCTCAGGGGAGCACGGCGAAACCACATGACTCCATCTCCACACGGTCCTCACGTCACTCGACTCATACTTATGGGGAATCCTCCCTTGCTGGCCACAGACTGAGGATCAATATCCCACGCCAACGTCTCATCAGAGACCTCCACACACAGGCATCAACCACCGTCCTGCCCATCGAATCCTATCTCATCAAAACCTCCATCGCAAGAATAGGGTACTCATGCGGCAACCTCGCCAGCACATTTCCCCAACTCTCCACCTGCCAGTGCCATGAACGACAAGATCTCAAGCAACGGCACGGCAACAACACATCTCACACAACTGGAGACAGAGCACATCGATGAACCAATCCTCCGCTGCTCTGCACTTCCTCAGAAATCCACCCGCAACAACCAACGCTACGATCCGCGCACTCTGATCCAAACGCACAGTCACCACAACGCCAACTCGGGATCCACCAACTCGACAACCATCTTCAACCCCACAGACTCCAATCCTCCGCACATCAGAAACCACAACACCAACCGCAATTCTCGCGAACATCACCCAGCCGACACCCGTCCTTTCGGAATAGCGCCAACACCCTTACACATCAGGGAACGGGCAACACTTCTCACAGGCAACCACCTTGCCAAAACACGGAACACGTCTCGCACGGATTTCACGGCGCACAAAGGCCAACCAATCCGGACGCACAGTGCAAGACGACGAACCTTGGCCAAATGCAATCTCTCCAACCAGACGAGAGACCAATCGCACCTCCGACCAACAGAAGGAAAACTCCGCACTCGACCTGACCTCGAGCCTCGCGCATGCTGGGAATAGCACCTTCCAGCACCAAGAAAATCATCACTTCTGTCAGGTCAGCTCCTCCGACAACTCTTACCAAGTGTCCCGTCGGACCATGATCACAACATCTCTCGATGCACCACCGCTACAATCCCCCGAACTGCAACATGCCCGCCGGCAACCTCTGCCCAACGCAACACAACCAGGGCCACCAACCACGGGAGAAAGCTCTTGACCTCGATCCGCAGACCCCACGCCGGCACTCCAACGAGAACAGCAACCACCCTCACCGCGCCGCACAGCGCACTCAAGCTCTCAAGCGAGAAACAAAGCGGAAAACATGCACGAAACCCTATGCCAGCTACCGACTGTACTAGACCTTACAGACTCTGATCACTACAATATCTCGAATTCCCATGTACGTCCACAACCACGCTCTGATACCAGCTGTAACGACCCGAGAATCCGATTACCGGGAAGGCCCGATAACCCGAGACTCGAACCGCCGCCCACGAGCCAGGAGGGCTCGGAAGGGATAAAAGGAGTGTGGAGGCACAAAGAAATAGGAAATAAAGCAGGACAAATCAACAATTAACAGAAATAAATAAACAACTGCAACAGAGTCCAGTCCAATAGAAAGTACAGTCTAAAGCAGTAAAACGTACCACATGCCAAGTGAACACTCGGACCGGCAAGCTGGCAACTGAGAACCTCCGCTCCGCACCCTCGAACCTCGAGGAAGAACCGCCACACCTGAAAAGCAGGGAATGAGTCTCCAAAATAGAGACTCAGCAGGGATCCCTCGGAACCCCAACCGGAAACAACGGCGGTGGCGGAAAGGAGAGCTACAACTACAGCAGGAACAGCAAACCGGTGGCCGGTCAAAACTCGGCAATACAGCTACTCCTACTGTACCTGAAACACACCCCAGACTCACGGTCAAGGGCTACCAAACTACACTAGCACCAGTCACACTTATCGAAGTAAAAACTCACGGCAACCATGCCGTAGAGGCCCGCCTCCCGGGACACGGCCAACCTGGACACGCTGTCCAAGGAGCAACCCTAACTACCAGGTCAAAGATACCGCACGGCAAAACGCAACTTCGGAAAAGTCACTAGCACTAGTCTCACGGCACGAAAACTGACACACGCCACAGCGAAACAATCGAAAACTCAATGGTCAACACGACCGAAAAACCCGAAGGTCGAAGTCACATGACTGACAGTTTGTCACTCTCTGTCCAGCACAGGAGCACCTCCCACTAGGAGAACGACCGGATGCGTCCACTGACGTCTTACACCACGTCACAAGTGTCTAGCTACGACGCCTTAGGCGTGAGACTCAGACACACACAGTAACCAGTACCACAGCAAGGACTAGCTGGGGTCACGCTCGTCAGCGCATGTCCTAAGCCCCCAACTACGTGTGCACACACAGACCATCTGCTCTAGGTCGGGTCCTCTAGCTGGCTTTCCCCCCCATCGGACTCTGGTGGCAAAGGCAAGGGGCCGACGGAAACCAGCCTAAAAATCGCGTCTCACCGGGTCGCGCTCTCCACCACTCCCAGGTGGGTCCGCACACGCGTGCGCAGGAAGCTACGACTAGTGGAGGATCACTGAGAGAGTAGACTCTCAAACAACAGAAAATGACGTCCGAACCTAACGAAGTACGGTGACCATCCCACGTACCAGCACCATCGCACGGTGACCACGATCGGAGAAGAAACGGGATGCACAGTCCACGGCCAAAACACGTGACCCACTCGGGAATCATCTTCCAGGAAGACTCACGACATGCGGGGGAACCCCACCGCACACATACCGATACACGGCGGCTCGGTCGAGCGAGAACACGGAAACCCGAAACGCCTGGGGTCCCCCGGACCCACCAAGCCCACGGGCACGCTTATCGAGGTAACACGGCACCTCCAGACACCCCAAAACACGGTAACAAAGCTCACGGGGTGCCCGGGACACTCACAAGGCCAAAGGTCGACCACTGGGTCACAACCGGGTCGACCGGAGACCAACACGACCCAAACGGAGCGCTAAAAGGTCACCTAGACCCTTAAGCTCGTGACACGCAAAACGAGGTAAGTGGGACAACTTCTGGACACCCAAAGACACGGTCACGGAACTCCACGGGGTGTCCGACACACTCACGAGACCTAAAGTCAACCACTGGGTCACTGTAGATCCTAATTAGAAATCCACTTAAGGGAAAATTAAGAACAAGCAATAATCAATAATGTGGAGAAAAACATGCACGAGGTGCACAAGAGGAGTTTGTGATCGCCAGAGACACGAGGCCTCAAAAGATAATCAATAAAACATAGGGAGGGTGATCGCGAAAAATACCTCAAAAGTGCGGGGATGTGAGTGCTTCCTTTCTCTTCTAGATCGGCCGGCCGATGAAGAGAGTTCTCTTTTTTATTACCCTTGCAAAAAAAAAGACACAAACACCAAAAGATTGATTGAATTAGGACATGGTGAGTGTAGCATCAAATTCATAAAAAGAAATATGAACATGAATAATTATGGAGAAGAACACACCTTAAGGGTGGTTGCCCTTAAACCCCTATGCAAAAGGGTGTGGGAAAAATGAATGATAAATGATATGAAAATAAAAGGAGATTGTGCAAGAGTTGCACTATGGGGAAAGTCTCAACGTGTTGAGAAAAGAGAGTTAAATAATGATGAATGCATGCATATGATGAAAATAAAATAAAGGGAATAGAGGGGAGATAAGAAAAAAATCTGTGCGTTGCTTGGCTTTGATATTCAATGGGGAGAAGGTCTTCCAAAAGATGAAGAACAGGACGTGAGAAGCCCCTCCTAGCCACAGCAGCAGCACCTGCAAGAAGAAAGAAAAAAAACACAAAAGAAACAAAAGAAGAAAAAACACAGAAGAAGAAGAAGAATGGAGGGAGGGAGAAAAGGATCGACGAAAGGGGGGCCAACAGGAGGAACCAACCGGTTAACAGAGCCAATGGCTCTATTAAAAGGATCAAAGGGGGATAAACATGGGCAAGGAGTCCAAGAGTGGAAAGGATAAGAATGGGCAAGAGCCCAAACGAAGTAGGTGTGTAACGAAGCAAGGACTCTCTGGGGAAAGGGTGCGAAGCCAGAAGATGAAACACGCCTCTGGTCAGGGCGTCAATTCAAGAATTGACGACCTGTCGAGGGGCGTTAATTTAAAACACGTCCTGCACAAGGGCGTTTCTTTCAAAACCAATTTTAGAAATAAAAACTCCCCATATTTGAAAAATATAAAACACGCCTCAATCAAAGCCACTTTTAAAAACGCGCCCCTGGGAAGAGCGTTAATTTCAAGTCTTGAAAACGGGGAAGTCGGTCAAACAGCAAGAATTGACGCCCTCAGCTCTGGGCGTCCTTTCTCAAAGAAACGCCCCAGATCAGGTCGCGTTTTGTTAAAAACACGCCCTTACCCAGGTCGTGAATTTAAAAAATGAGATAAATGCCCAGAGAATCCAGAAAATAGGAAAAAGGAGAAAATGGGGGAAACATAGGATAAATTCAAGAAAAGTAGAAAAAACCACTCAAACAAGCTAATTTGAGGGTCAAATGGGACATTGCACGGTAATATGAAATATACTCAAAATAATGTCAATTTTAGCGTGTCTACAGTCACAACCGGGTCGACCGGGGGTCAAAACAGCGCAAACAGGAACCAGAACATGGTAGTGGTCACCTGGTGACCGCGACCAGACGGTAGCGGTCGACCGATGATCGTGACCAGGCTGTCACGGTCGCCTCACTACCGCGACCAGCCACGCTCAACCCCGCTGGTAGCGGTCGCCCGAGGACCGCGACCAGGTGGTAGCGGTCATCCCCTGACCGCGACCAGACAAAAGCGGTCAATCGCACGTCCGCGACGCTCAAAGGTCTTCCGACCCAAACACGAAGGATGAAAGCGGTTCTCCCAGGACCGCTACTAGATGATAGCGGTTTCTGGTGGACCGCGATCATTTCGGAAAATCGGGAACGGCGGGAAAACACCCAAAAATCCACGCCACGCCCCAATCATCCACGGATGAAGGGGAAAACATAGGGGAAGCTCCCCAACAACCCCTAGCATGCATCTATGGCCTCGGATCGGCCTAAAACGCAACGAATCGCTAGATCGGGCGATCACTCTCCAAAACATGGTTTTCCCCAAAACTCCCCAAACGACCCGCTCGGCTCACCACGGCCTACGAAACTCGCGGGAAAGGAAGAGCACGGGCTGGGGGTCCATCACCCTACCTCCACCGAAGATTTCGCGCACCGTGGATGCCGATCCACGAAGAAAACGCCGTTGAAGCCTCGCCGTTCCACGAACTCACGGCCGAGCTTCCACGCACCTCCACCGCCTCGATCCTCATCCATCCTTGCCCGTGCCTCGCCCGCGCCGTCCCCACCTCGCCCATGCTCCGCCCCGTCGGCCGCCGGAGAGAGAGGGAGAGAGGGGAGAGCGTGAGAAGAGAGAGGGAGAGAAATGAGAAATGAGAGGGGGAGAGAGAGAAAAGGCTATTTATAGGAAAATCCAAAAAATCGGAAAAATCTAAAAAAATAGAAAATTACACCCTCGCGATCCTCGGAGCGCACCCATCGCAACAGTACCACTCGCGCCCAGGTGAACGGCCCGGTTCACCCGCAACGAGGTTCCGAAGGGAAAGCTGAAACCCACGCCGGGAATCGGAAAACACACGTGGAAAAAGCCGCGGAACGCCTCCGGGCCTCCGAAACGACTCCGGATCGCGCCGATCCGAACACAAAAGATGTCCGAAACAAAATTTCGGACACAACGGAGTCGGACACTCCAAGAAATCAGATCCGGGACCCGAGAAGAAGGATCCAAAAAATCCGGGGCATTACACCTACTGTGCCAACTCCAATTATTTTACCTTTGTTCTTTCCTCCAAACTTGACCAGACCCCCTGGCTTCATCTCTATCTTACTGAACTTGGATCGATCTCCTGTCATATGCCTGGAGCAGCCACTGTCGAGGTACCACTTGTTATCTTCAGCTGCCAGGCCGACCTACACAAGTATATCAAGCAGAGTGATTTGGAACCCAAGATGAGTTGGGTCCAAGGACATTGTTCAAATCTCTGATCAAGTGTTTAGGTATCCAGATTTGTTTCAGCATGGTTTTCTCTGGCACCTTCCTTTCTGGTTTATTAAGGTTGAATCCAGCTGAACTGGAGAAGTGAGTTCTATTCCATTCATTAGTCTTCCTATTCCTAGGAAATTTCCTGTAGGCTTGTTGATTAGCATAATTTTGACCATGAAAGTTATTCCTCCAGTAGGTCTTGTTTGGACCCGTCTGGTTGTTATAATTCCAGCTCTTGTTCTGATTTATTTTCTTGGTCCAGTTGCCATTTGTTTTCTGGTGAGTGGACTTAATGTTATTCTTCATAAAGTTCATTCCACTCTTAAATGGTTGTCCAGTACTGGTTTTTGTGTTTTCTTTAGGACTTTGAGTTTCCTTAGAGCTGTTTGAGCTGGATGGTGTGTCCAGCTTTTCTTTTCCCTTCTCTGGACAGAAGGTGATGGTCTTGAATTGCAAGGGTCTCTTGTTGGTTGGGTCATAGCCTAGACCTTCCTTATTGAAATTGACCCTAGTCCCTAGTATAGCATCTAGGCTAGTCTTTCCTTGGACAAACTTTTCTAAGACTTTCTGTTTGTCTTCCAGCTCCTTTTGAAGATACTCAGAATTCTTTAGGAGTTCAGCATTTACTTTCTTCACAGCTTCATATTTCTCTGAATTTACTCTAATTTCATTCATGCCTTCTTCAATTTTAGCTTTAAATTCATTGAGCTGTTTTTGACTTTCTTGAATTTCTCCCTTAAGCTTATCATTCTCTTTCCTTAGTGAGGTCATTTCTTCTAGTTGTTCTTTTAGCTTTTCATTTTCCTCACATACCAGAGTTTGTTCTTCAACATTTGTGTTAAATTTTCTTTTCAGAACTCTGTGCTCTTTACTAAGAGAATTAAATTTATCTAACAAATCACCATAAACATCCTCCCAGTCATCAATTGAGAAATTTTCAAAGACATTTATTACCTCATCTTCACTGTTTGCCATAAGGCAAATTCCATCTTCATATTC
The DNA here is from genome assembly GCA_022559845.1 of Amorphophallus konjac. Taxonomy (NCBI): domain Eukaryota; kingdom Viridiplantae; phylum Streptophyta; class Magnoliopsida; order Alismatales; family Araceae; genus Amorphophallus; species Amorphophallus konjac. The sequence continues at coordinate 24,263 of JAHNEJ010001575.1, forward strand.
TTCTGAGGAAGCATCTTCAGGGTCTTCTTCTTCCTCGCTCCATGTGCAGACCATCGCCTATGGCTTCTTCTTCTTCTGCACCATTATAGTTTTCTTCTGAAGATAGGGACCCTTCTTCTGGAGGTCTGGGCATTCGCCTCTCATGTATCCCTGTTTGTTACAGTTAAAACAAGTCAGTTTCTTAGGATTTCTATCCCTGTAACCGATAAATTCAGCATTCTTGTTAAAGGGTTGTGGCTTCTTCTTCCTAAAGGTCTTTCCCTTTTTCTTCAGAAATTTTTTGAACTGTCTAGTGAGCATTGCCTGCTCCTCCTGGTCGAGATTTGACAGACCTTCTGTTAGTGTTGGTGTGCTACAGGCCAATTTCGGGTCGGGTAGGCCCAATAGTTGTACGATCTTGTTCATTAATAAAGTGGTGTTTGAGCGTAAATATGCGATTGTGTTACTTTACGTTGTCCCTAGGATATGTGGTTGTAAAGTCAGCTCGAGATGGGATCTCGAACATGAGACTTACTTTACATGAACACATACCTTAAACTGTTCCTGGTTGGAGGGTAATCACTCGGGGACTTTGATTACCTATTAAACCAGTACACATGATGTGTCAGTGACCAGTCTCATGGTCATTGGTGCGGAGCACCAACACATATGTGTAGGTGTATGTCCTTGGAGGATGTGCACTGAACTGATCCGCTATTGGATCTTCAGATGGTTGATTATACCTAATGTCAACTGAAGATCCAACGGTCACAGTAGCATCGTTGGTCCTTTGACCTGAGACATTGATCGGATCTTACACGAGGACTGGAATGGTTTAATTACTTAGCTAAGTGACTTTAACCATAAGTCATGAGTTGCCGAGTCATTAACCACTCCAGGATACGTGTGAAGATCATCAATGGTCAAGAGGGGATCGCTCACTGTCGGGTATATATCAGATAGTTAATGGGTCATGACATTGACGCTCCGTTAAATCCCTGGCCAGGGTCGTGTGAGTTCGTTTAGAACGGACGTCATACACTTTAAGGAGGTCATAGTCAAATGGCACGATCATGGGGTTTGACAGATACCGTACCCTCGATCGTACCAGACTCATAGAAGGAGCGAGGGATTATATCGATGCGGTAACTGTGGACTTACAGGTACCAGACATGCTGGTTTAAACCCTGCGTCATCTAGGATCACGCGGATTTGCTTGACCCAACGTGATCGAAGGTTCGGAATGAATTAAACTATTATTCGGCTCTTGTAGAAGCGAATAATATGTTTAATTTACTTCTAATTAGGAATTAGAAGTTAATGGGCCTTAAACTAGAGTGACTATGGGCCTAGAGGATCACACACAATGGATTCTTGGGTGACGGATAATTATTATACAAGTGTATGTATTATTTCCATTTAATTCCTTTTGGAAAGGAGTGTAAACGGAGTTTAATATATATGTATAATATGAGAAAGGACATATATACAGTTTTGGTCTTTTAGAACCCTTTTCTAATAAACCTAAACTCTATATATAGCCATCTACGTGAGTTCATTCGAACTCTTGGCTTCTCCCTTCCAACCCCCCTTAATGCTAATCAAGCATTAAGCATTAAGGAGAGGATTAGCCTCCCCCTTTCTCCCCCTTGCTCTCTCTCTCTCCAGAAGGTGTTAGAGCCGGGGAAAGTTGTGCCGGGGAGGTACCGTCGCTGCGCAAGGGTCCGTGTGGATCTGCTCTAGAGGCCGTACAGCTGTGCGGTTCGGTTTCTCTGCATCGGGCTTAGCGGACAGCGTCGTTCCGCGCAAGGTGAAACACGCAACCCGTAATTAGGGTATTAGAAACACCGATTAGAGCATAGATTAAGCTTTCCACAATACCGGGATCGGGCAAATTAAATTTTTGTTATCCGCTGCGTCGCCCGTAGGTGCTGTGCGAAACCTTACAGTGGTATCAGAGCCAGGTTCGCGCTCTGGTCGGTGTTTTAGCGCTGTTTAGAACCATGCTTTAGGGGCAATAAAATCTTCAATTATAATTTGTAGAAAGAGATTTGGACATCTCTGTTCTTCATGGATGCTAGGCATACAAACAGCAAATTTTTTTTTTAAAAAAAAAATTTAAAAAAAAAATTTTTTTTTTGGGGCTCCCGCATGGCGCACTGCGCCGCTCGGCGCAGTGCGCCGGCGGGCGCACCCGCGTGGGCGGGCGCCGCCCACGCGGGGTGCCCGCGTGGCGGGCGCCGCCCACGCGGGGCGTCCGCGTGGCGGGCGCCCGCAGGCGGCTCCCGCCCGCGGGCGCCCGCAGGCGGCACCCGCGCGCGGGCGCCCGCAACGCGGGTCGCCCGCGTTGCGGGCGCCGCAACGCGGGTCAACGCCCGCGCGCGCGGGCGCCGCCCGCGCGCGCGGGGTTGACCCGGCGGGATTAAAAAAAAAAGGTTTTTTTTTTTAAAAAAAAAATTTGTTTTAACCTGTTTAATTTACTGTGCTCCTGTAAAATTATATATATATTAGATATATATATTAAAATGCTCAGTAAATTAAATAGAATTTTATCTAGTAGGTTAATTATGTTATCTCGATGGTAAATGTCAAAAGTTAATTTTTATTTAACCGTGTTGAATTTACCGAGGTGAGATAATTACTATTTACCTTGAGATAAAATAGTAATAATTGAAGTTACTTCAGTAAAATTTAAGTTTTTGAATTTTTAATTATTAGATAATTAGAAATTTCATATTTTGAATTTTATTGAAGTTAAATGTAGAAAATTCAATTATTTGAATTTTAATTATTAGATAATTGTTAAATTCAAATTTTGAATTTTAAAAAATTACTAATTGAGGATAATTGCATTATTTTAAATTTATTTTCAAACAAAAAATTATTGGATAATTAGTTTGAATTTAAATTTAAATTATTGGCATGTTTAAATTTTGAATTTAAATTTGATTATTGGATAATTAAATTTAAATTTAAATTTAATTAATTATCTCAATTAGATGCCCCTGTAGAAAATGATGGTTCTTTACGTGCGTTACTTTATTTACCTTGTATTGGCCTGCTTGTATGTTTAATTTTAGTTAATCATGCTTTGATTTTTAAAATTAAACAAAGCTAGCCTGTTTTTGTTTGCACATCCCATTATTAAATTCAAAAGTAAGGATTATTTTCAGAAAATAACCCTTGATTGATTTTATTTGAATGGGTTGGCAAGTGATCATGGACTTGGATTAATGTAATTAATTGGGGTCTGCGAACCTCCTTTCTCTCTCTGTTAAAATTCCAATGTACTTCTATCTTCCTCCATTGTTGTACTCGCCCTAAGGGCTGCTGGAATTTGAGTCACATGTAATTTAATTTTTCCGGCCTGCGTGCCGTGTAAAAGTTGTAATTAATGCGGCGTCGGCGATTGAAAGCGTGGAGCACACCCGACGAGGACGATCCAGCTGCTTCGGAAGCGGGCCGGATGTCTTAGTTACATTAGGGTTAAAGTCCATGATCACTTGCGTTCATTTTTGCATTGGATGCATTTATTTTGTGCAAACTACTAGGTACGGTAAATATATTGGATATATTTATATTACCACCTAGGGTGAGATCAAGATAAAATTAAATTCCCTCGCGTTTAAATTTTAGATCTGGTAAGCGTGGCTCTAGGAGTCGTCGTGGCCCTCCATCATTGTGGAGTGAATGAACGTCTTCATTTCATGGATTTGTTGTGCTTTCCACAAGGTCCATGAGTTTGGGGGCGGGATTAAACTCCAAGGCTCGGCCTCAATGGAGTGAGGAATTGAACTCGGCCTTGTTGTGCTTTCCACAAGGGTCGGGTCATGAACTTATTGCTATGTAGTAATGATGGTTAGATCTAACCGAGAATATCCTTTGTTGTGCTTTCCACAAGGGGATGATTTCTCGGGGGCCGAATATCGGATATTGCATTAGATGCAAGTGCTTGTTGACTGCCCTTGAGATGGTGTATGGCTTGTTGTGCTTTCCACAAGGTCGTACATTAGTCTCGTTGGGATTCCGACCCACTAGGTTGATCTCGTTGATCTCCCGTTCTATATACTGAGGGTTATATAGTCCGATCGAAAAATAGTGGGACTAACTAAGATAGAAAACCACATCTAAGTTAGAATTTGAACACATGCTAAGTTGTCTTTTATTTCTTATCCAGATTACAATGTCGTCGTCCAACCCCCTCCGCGGCATCTTGGATGCAAATAGATTAATTGGACCGAACTACTCGGATTGGCTGCGTAATCTACGCATAGTCCTTACCGCCGAAAAGATAGCGTACGTGTTGGACACGGTTCATTCTGAGCCAGCTCCTGATGCCGACGAGGGCGAGTTACTGGCTTATGCCAAGTGGTCTGAGGACTCCTCCCTAGCCCAATGTTACATGTTGGCCTCTATGGCTCCCGAGCTACAGAGGCAATTTGAAAAGACTGATTGTAGAAGTATACTTCTCAATCTACGCCAGCTCTTCGGGGAGCAGGGTAGGATTGAGAGGTATGACATCTCCAAAAGGCTTTTCAGGACACGGATGTCTGAGGGTTCTTCAGTACAGGCTCATGTACTGAAAATGATGGAGTGGATTGAAAGACTCAATGCATTGGGGTTCAAGTTGGATCTTGAACTATGCATTGATCTTATACTCCAGTCATTGCCCGATTCCTTTTCTTCCTTCATCATGAACTTTAACATGAACAGGATTGAAGCAACTCTCCCGGAGCTGCTCAATATGTTAAAGAGTGCTGAAGGAACCATGCAGAAAGATAAACCATCTTCGTCTGTAATGATTGTTGGCCGGGCCAACAAGAAAAGGAAGGCAACCCAAATATCCACCACAAGTAACAAAGGGAAGGGAAAGAAAAAGGCCACGGGTAAGCAGCACGCCAAGTTGACAAAGGGAAGGGCAAGAAGAATGAAAAGGAAGACAAATGTTTTCGATGCGGGGAAACTGGGCATTGGAAAAGGAATTGCAAGGCAATTCTAAATGAAGGTATTTTTGTCATAGACCTTAATTTGTCATATATGGAATCCACATCATGGGTATTGGATACTGGATGTGCATCTCATATCTGCAATTCTATGCAGGTGCTGGCAAATAGAAGGCGATTGGGCAAAAAGGAGATTGAACTGAGGATGGGCAATGGAGCTTTAGTTGCTGCCAAAGCTGTCGGGACTGCACGCCTCAGTTTACCTTCAGGAGTCATTCTGGAGCTGAATGACTGTTATTATGTTCCTAATATTATTAAGAATATTATTTCAATCTCTGGCTTGTATAACATTGGATATACATTGGCTTTTAATAGCACTGGGTGCTCTATAATGAATAATGGTTTGGTTATAGCCAATGGTTCATTGGTCAATGGTCTATATGTATTAGATACACGTTCTAATGTTATGCAAATTTCTAATGCTGATGAAGTGAATTCTGCATATCTATGGCATTGCAGACTCGGTCATGTAGGTGAGAAAAGAGTCTCTCACTTACACTCAAATGGGTATTTGAATTCATTCGAATACAAGCCATTTGATACCTGTGAGTCGTGTCTCATGGGAAAATGACTAAGGCTCCCTTTGGTGGACATGGAGAGAGGGCTGTTGACCTTCTCGAGCTCATACACTCGGATGTGTGTGGACCCATGTCCATAGAAGCAAAAGGAGGTTATCTCTATTTCATTTCTTTTATTGATGACTTCTCTAGATATGGCTATGTGTATTTAATGAGACATAAGTCACAAGCCTTTGAGAAGTTTAAGGAATACAAGAATGAAGTAGAGAAACAGACTGGCAAAAGTATTAAGGCTCTTCGATCGGATCGAGGAGGTGAATACTTAAGCCATGAATTCACTTCTTATCTTAAAGACCATGGAATAGTTTCTCAGTGGACACCACCGTATACACCACAGCACAATGGTGTATCCGAGAGGAGAAACAGGACCTTGTTAGACATGGTCCGATCCATGATGTCTATGTCAGGACTACCCTTGTCTCTCTGGGGCTATGCATTAGAGACTGCGGCTTATTTATTGAATAGGATATCAAGTAAATCAGTTCCTTCTATTCCATATGAGATATGGAAGGGCAGGAAACCAAATTTTAATCACATTAAAATTTGGGGGTGTCCTGCTCATGTAAAGAAGAACGAGAGTGATAAGCTTGAGTCAAGAACCGATAAGTGTAGGTTTGTGGGATATCCAAAGGAGACGTTTGGATATTATTTCTATCACCCTTCTGAGCAAAGGGTCTTAGTGGCCAAGAGAGCTGTATTTCTGGAAAGAGAATATCTACTCCAGAAAAACAGTGGGAGCCAGATAGAATTGGACGAGGTCCAAGAACCACAACCCATAGACACACACTCATTAGATGAGACTGTATCGGTTGATCCTATTCAAGGTGAAACACTGACACTACGGAGATCTGGTAGACTACCGAGAGAACCTGAGAGATATGTTGGACATGTCTCAGATGGGTCCTCTAAGGTATGCATCGATGAGGATGATGATCCTCAGTCGTACCAGGAGGCGATCCGTAGTGTAGACTCCGAGAAATGGCAAGAGGCAATGGATTCAGAGATCCAGTCCATGTACACCAACAAAGTTTGGAACTTAGTTGATGTACCCGAAGGGAAGGTCCCTATCGGCTGCAAATGGATTTTCAAAAGGAAAATCGGTGCAGATGGACAGGTTGACACATACAAGGCTAGACTAGTGGCGAAAGGATATCGTCAAAGGCAAGGCATTGACTATGACGAGACGTTTTCGCCAGTAGCCATGGTTAAGTCAATCAGAATCCTCCTTGCCATTGCTGCATACCTGGATTACGAGATCTGGCAAATGGATGTGAAGACAGCTTTTCTTAATGGAAACCTGTCAGAAGAGGTGTACATGGTACAACCTGAGGGATTCACTTCCAAGCCACATCCTAATAAGGTATGCAAACTTCAAAGGTCCATTTATGGATTAAAGCAGGCATCTAGAAGCTGGAACTTAAGATTTGACGAGGCTGTCAAATCTTTCAACTTCATTCGGAATGAAGATGAACCCTGTGTTTACAAGAAGGTCAGTGGGAGCTCAGTGACCTTCTTGGTCCTTTATGTTGATGACATCTTACTCATTGGGAATGATGTAGCGATGTTGACATCAACTAAGTCTTGGTTGTCCAAGACCTTCTCCATGAAGGATTTGGGAGAAGCATCCTATGTGCTGGGCATAAGGATCTATCGAGATAGATCTAAAAGGATGCTAGGATTATCCCAATCCATGTACATAGACACTATCCTCAAAAGGTTTAGGATGGAAAATTCCAAGAGAGGTCTCATTCCCATGAGACATGGAATTTGCCTATCCAAGGGGATGAGTCCTAAAACTTCTGAGGAGGTGGCACACATGAATAAGGTACCCTATGCTTCGGCGATAGGGTCAATCATGTATGCAATGCTATGTACACGACCTGATGTTGCCAATGCTTTAAGCATTGTCAGTAGATATCAGGCAAATCCAGGCGAAGAGCACTGGAAGGCAGTAAAGGGTATCCTGAAGTACCTGCGAAGGGCTAAGGATCTTTTTCTGCTTTATGGAGGAGAGGACCTACAGCTTAGAGCTTACACAGATTCTAGTTTCCAGTCAGATCCAGATGACTGCAAATCTATGTCTGGATTTGTATTCATGTTGAATGGAGGGGCAGTCAGTTGGAGAAGCTCCAAGCAAGACACGACTGCAGACTCGACGACGGAGGCAGGAATATATTGCTGCAGCTGAAGCTGCTAAGGAAGCCGTCTGGATGAAGAAATTCATCTTGGAACTTGGCGTAGTTCCCGAGATATCAGCTCCCATCCCATTATTTTGTGATAATAATGGGGCCATCGCCCAGGCGAAGGAACCGAGATCTCACCAAAGGTCAAAGCATATTCTTAGGCGCTTTCACCTTATTCGGGAGATTGTTGATCGTGGAGATGTGATGGTAGAGCGTGTACCGTCAGAAGACAACATAGCAGATCCACTGACTAAGCCTTTGACACAGACTGTATTTGAGCGTCATCGGGATAAGATGGGCCTCAAAGTTGTGGGCAATTGGCTGTAGTTCAAGTGGGAGATTGTTAGTGTTGGTGTGCTACAGGCCAATTTCGGGTCGGGTAGGCCCAATAGTTGTACGATCTTGTTCATTAATAAAGTGGTGTTTGAGCGTAAATATGCGATTGTGTTACTTTACGTTGTCCCTAGGATATGTGGTTGTAAAGTCAGCTCGAGATGGGATCTCGAACATGAGACTTACTTTACATGAACACATACCTTAAACTGTTCCTGGTTGGAGGGTAATCACTCGGGGACTTTGATTACCTATTAAACCAGTACACATGATGTGTCAGTGACCAGTCTCATGGTCATTGGTGCGGGGCACCAACACATATGTGTAGGTGTATGTCCTTGGAGGATGTGCACTGAACTGATCCGCTATTGGATCTTCAGATGGTTGATTATACCTAATGTCAACTGAAGATCCAACGGTCACAGTAGCATCGTTGGTCCTTTGACCTGAGACATTGATCGGATCTTACACGAGGACTGGAATGGTTTAATTACTTAGCTAAGTGACTTTAACCATAAGTCATGAGTTGCCGAGTCATTAACCACTCCAGGATACGTGTGAAGATCATCAATGGTCAAGAGGGGATCGCTCACTGTCGGGTATATATCAGACAGTTAATGGGTCATGACATTGACGCTCCGTTAAATCCCTGGCCAGGGTCGTGTGAGTTCGTTTAGAACGGACGTCATACACTTTAAGGAGGTCATAGTCAAATGGCACGATCATGGGGTTTGACAGATACCGTACCCTCGATCGTACCAGACTCATAGAAGGAGCGAGGGATTATATCGATGCGGTAACTGTGGACTTACAGGTACCAGACATGCTGGTTTAAACCCTGCGTCATCTAGGATCACGCGGATTTGCTTGACCCAACGTGATCGAAGGTTCGGAATGAATTAAACTATTATTCGGCTCTTGTAGAAGCGAATAATATGTTTAATTTACTTCTAATTAGGAATTAGAAGTTAATGGGCCTTAAACTAGAGTGACTATGGGCCTAGAGGATCACACACAATGGATTCTTGGGTGACGGATAATTATTATACAAGTGTATGTATTATTTCCATTTAATTCCTTTTGGAAAGGAGTGTAAACGGAGTTTAATACATATGTATAATATGAGAAAGGACATATATACAGTTTTGGTCTTTTAGAACCCTTTTCTAATAAACCTAAACTCTATATATAGCCATCTACGTGAGTTCATTCGAACTCTTGGCTTCTCCCTTCCAACCCCCCTTAATGCTAATCAAGCATTAAGCATTAAGGAGAGGATTAGCCTCCCCCTTTCTCCCCCTTGCTCTCTCTCTCTCCAGAAGGTGTTAGAGCCGGGGAAAGTTGTGCCGGGGAGGTACCGTCGCTGCGCAAGGGTCCGTGTGGATCTGCTCTAGAGGCCGTACAGCTGTGCGGTTCGGTTTCTCTGCATCGGGCTTAGCGGACAGCGTCGTTCCGCGCAAGGTGAAACACGCAACCCGTAATTAGGGTACTAGAAACACCGATTAGAGCATAGATTAAGCTTTCCACAATACCGGGATCGGGCAAATTAAATTTTTGTTATCCGCTGCGTCGCCCGTAGGTGCTGTGCGAAACCTTACACCTTCAACCTCAGACTCGGACTCAGGGCTACTACTGCTACTTCCACTGTTGCTACCCTTTTTGCGGGAAGCTCTTAGGGCTACATTTTTACCCTTCCTCTCACTTCCTTCTCCACCTCCTTGGAAATTCATCTCATAGGTCATCAGGGATCCTATGAGTTCATTCACAGTTAAGACAGTCAAATCTTTTGACTCCTCAATCACAATGGCCTTAGTGTGCCATGCCGGGGATAAAGATCTAAGGATTTTCCTGACTATATCTGCCTCAGCAAGATCCTTCCCTAGCCCTTTAAGAGTGTTAGTGATCAAGGATAACCTGGCATACATTTCGGTTATATTCTCATCTGCATTCATCTTAAACGTTTCATACTTAGAAGTGTAGAGGTTTACCTTCGAGGCTTTCACTTGAGCTGTACCTTCATAGATTAATTGCAACTCATCCCACATTCGCTTGGCAGTTCTGTATGCAGATATACGAGCATATTCCTCTAGATGAATAACACACTGGATTATGTTCAGCGCCGTCCAGTTGAGTGACGAGAGCTTCAAATGATCATCTGTCCAAGCATCCTCGTTTGGTGGCAGCTCATATGGCCCCACCGTGATTACTCTCCACAATTTTATGACTCTGAGCTATGATGAACACTTCCATCCTGTTTTTCCAAAACAGATAGTTACTACCATCGAAATAAGGAGGGCGACTAATGGATTGACCTTCGGCCATGAAGGTTCTAGGACCACCACCATTTCCTTGACCGTTCGTCCACATGGCGTAAACCTGCTCTGATACCAAGTGTTAGCGCAGCAAGAGTGATATAGAAGGGGGGGGATGAATAGATCACTCCCAATTTGAAGAAACTTAAACGGAATATAATTTCTACTGCTAACGCACCTCCTTAAACCGTACACAGAGGAATGTAAATGAGAATGAAGAGCGAATCACAAGGAAGCAAAGAGCCGAGCAGATGAAGAGCGTAGAGAACAGAAGCAAACCACAGAGGAGGCACTCGGTTTTTTAGGTGGTTCGATTGCAGTCCGCAATCTACATCCACCCCTCACTCCCACTAGAGTGAGGATTCCACTAGACTATGCTAGATCAATGCAGACTCAGTCTGCGAACAACATGCTGCCACACAGCTTGAACACCAAGGGAGACAAATCCCTCAACCAAGTTCTGCTACCCACAGAACTTGAAACCTGTTCTAGCTCCCAGCTAGAACACGACCGGAGAAACCTCTCCCTTCCTCCACACACCGGAGGGAAACTGTTAATGACAACCAGTCACTAACACCACCAGAGATCACCGATCTCTCTTCCTCTGCAACACAGAGGGAAACTGGAGTGATACTCCCTTCCTCCACACACCGGAGGGACAACAATTCAGATCAGAATAGAAGGATGAAAAATAAACGAAAGCAAAATGGAAAACGAAAAACAATGAGAAGGAATCGGTTCTGAAACCCAAAACAAATGTAGCTTCAAATGAAGCAATTCATCAAGCAGCACACACACTCTCTCTCTCTCGACCAAACTCCTCTCAGATATTGAACTCTCTGCTCTTTTCCTTTCTCTTTCTTTCTCTCTGCACTTTTCTTTCCTTTCCTGGATCGAAGGACGTATATGCTCTTCAGGATTCTTCTTCGATCAGCCTTCATCAGAAAACGAAGGCTTCATTTTATACCTGGAGCAGCAGCAGGGCGCGTGTGGCTTCCACAGTTCCCGCCCTAAGAATTCGGACCACGTGGCAGCGTCCAGTAGACTGTCAGACCACGTGTCCTCATCTGGGCATTTTCCTTATCCTCGGATCACGTGCCCAGCACCAGTACGCTCAGCAACTGGAGGTAGATGGCGTCAACTCACTCGCTCCAAAGAGTTGACGCAGTCATCAGAAATCTTCAAACTTCTTAACCGCTGCGTCGACTCCATCAGCCTATTGCGTTGACGCAACGGTATCGGCAGTTCAGTGTTCAAGCCTTCAACAGATAGGCGAGCTGCGTTGACGCTGCCAGTTGGTGGTGTTGACGCACGAACGTGTACATTTCTATACTGGCATCTCTTATGCCGCTGCGTCGACGCTTCTTGTTGATGGCGTTGACGCAGTGGAAGATTTCGTGAAGGCTTCATCGCTTGTAAGAGTCTCTGCTATTTTAACTGCTGCGTCGACGCTTCTTGCTTGTGGCGTTGATGCAATAGAAGATGACGTGACAGTTTCGTCTACTGATGCGTGGACGCTTTAAACTTCAGGCGTTGACCCTGTTCCCTTCAGCAACAATAATGAAGTGTATAGACTTAGTGTTAACGTGAAGCATTGTATAGACTACAGAGATCAATATAGCAAGTGTGTACATAGTAAGGGAGTGTATAGACTTAGTGAAATGAAGTCTAGTGTATAGACTTGGAAAGCTGTTCAATGTGTTGGGTTGCGGTTGTATAGACTTTGCCCAAGGAACCGAGTGTATAGACTTCGCCATAGTCTAATGAACATGCTTTGCAGAATTGAACGAGTCAATGTGTAGACTTCACAAGAAGCAGACCGATGTACAGACTTCTAGTGTGGAGGCAGACTGTATAGACTAGAATCGCTTGAAGCGATGTATAGACTTTGGTGAGGCTCAAGCAGTGTACAGAGTTGAAGGCTCACAAACGAGTGTATAGGCTTTTAACACAGTATTTTACATGCCGAGTTGACGCTGCAGCCCATTGAGTTGACGCTGCAACGTATTACTATTACGTTCAACTGATGATGTATAGACTTAATAAAATGAAGAACCTGAACAGAAGAGTCTACGCATCACCACACTGAGTTGACGCACTGGTGTGAAAAACTGTGCAGACAGAGTGAATAGACTTGAAGGAGTTATGCCAAATGAACAGATGAGTCGACGCATCAGAAGGGATGGGTCAACCCACTGCAATCAGTACTTGCTAAGCAGAGTGTAGATAAAATCAGGATAGCATGCTTATCTGACAACCAAATGAACTGTACTCACTCACATGATGAAACAACATTAATCTAGAGATAGAAGATTGATTTATAGTGTGAGACATCATCAAAACCATAGGAATGCAACAATCTCTCCCTTTTTGATGATGACAACACTATGAATCATGCAATATCAAGTTTCAACAAAGAGTTAATACCAGCTGCAACAAGTAAAAAAAAAAATTCAAGACATGCTCATGCAAATGAATTAAACATTCCCTACATCACACTCTCATCTCTCCCACAACTCATAACCATTTCTTCCACGAAGCAACATGACTCCCCTCAAAGCTCAAGACAAAACTAATACTCACTGAAATTGCAAACTTCTCACAGAAATTGCAGATATTGCAAGCTTCTCTCCCCCTTTGACATCAGCAAAAAGAACTGCAGAATGTATGACAGTGCTGGAAACATGAGGACTGAGGGCAGTAACTTCTTAGTGCAGAAAATCACGAGTAGGTCTTAAGAGAATAAGTGAGTTTCTAATCTCAAGAGAGGATTCTTTGGACTTCAGTACACAATAGAGAAGTAGAGTTATAGACAAGTTTATCAGCATACATAGTGGATGATTGAGAGCAGGAGTTGACAAGTATGGCCAGATATAGCTGATCATTCAACTATTTCACAAGACAGCAAGAGACTAAATCAGAGAGGTGTTCTCAGGGTATTGAAGACAAGCAATCCATTAGTTGCATAACAACAAGGAATTTTGTTGGAGATGATTTTCAAGAAGATCAATGAGTAAGTTGGTAGGTCACTTCCTTTGACATTAGGGAGACACCTTGATTAGAGGCCCGAATCTCCAGTTACTCAGAGTGAGTACCTCATTACTTCCCCCCCTTTTTTTAATAAGGAACAGAGTTAGTAACTGTGGCTTTTGACATTAGGGAGACACCTTGATTAGAGGCTAGAGTCCCCAGTTACTCACCAGCAAGCCACCATTGCTCTGTCATGACTTTTCATTTATTTTAAGCATTTGACACCTCATGACTTGGGAGAAATATTCATTTCATTGATGAAGCTCCCAGTTTCTCAGTGATTAAAACAGAACATGTTTGTTCAGTTAAGCCCTTGAGTTAAAAAAGATAGAATGATTGAAGACAATACCAAAAAGAACTTTTCTTGAATTGAGTCTTGAAGTCTAGATTTCAAGTTGATTGGGTCAGATAACAAGACATACAAGTTTTTGGCCTGAACCATAATCAATGGCAATGTAGGAAGATATACTTTATGCAATTAGTCCAGATCTCTGAAGGAGTACCAAAGGAAGGATTTTAACTTGAAGATTAGAGTCACTGACTTATAGACTTAAGAGATAAGTGACACTCTATTTTCTGAGAGAACCACACTAAATCAGTCATGCAAAATCAGCAAAGGTACACATCTGGACAGCCCTTTTGAATCTGTCAGAGAACTTCTCTTCTCACATCACAACTCAGCTCCCCCTAAGACATAGCATACTTCAATAACCATTCCAGCAAAAAAATCTCAAAGCTCCCCCTTACCTAGGGCATTTTGAAGGCTAACCAGTAAGGATTCAGAGCACCCTCTTAAATCAGCATGAAAGAAGGCTAAACATCAGATAGACACAACTCCCCCTCACAACAAGAACATACTTCATAATTAAGACAATTTGTATAAGCCTAATTCTCTTCTCAAAGTGGAAAATTTTTCATTATCCAGAGGTTTTGTGAATATGTCAGCAATCTGATTATCTGTGCCTACATGAATCAGTTCAAAATTATTCTTAGACACCTCATCTCTTATAAAATGATGTCTTATCTCTATGTGTTTGGTTCTTGAATGCAAAACAAGATTTTTAGCAAGATTGATGGCACTAGTATTATCACAGTAAATAGGTGTGCATCCCAGGTCTACTTGGTAGTCCTGAAGCTGGTGTTTAATCCAAATGACTTGTGTTCCACAACTCCCTGCAGCCACATATTCAGCTTCTGCAGTGGAGAGGGCCACAGAATGTTGTTTCTTGGAGTCCCAAGACACTAAACACCCACCCAAGAATTCACAATGGCCACTAGTGCTTTTCCTGTCTAGTTTACAGCCGGCATAGTCAGCATCTGTGTATGCTACTAGGTTAAGTGTGTGAGATGCAGGAAACCATAAACCTAGAGAATGACTAGCTGACAAATATCTGAAGATTCTTTTAACTGCAGCTAAGTGTAGTTCAGTAGGTCTAGACTGATACCTTGCACACATTCCTACACTGAATTGTATATCAGGTCTAGAGGTTGTTAAGTAAAGTAGTGATCCAATCATACCTCTATAAAGTTTGGCATTTACTTCTTTACCTGTCTCATCTGCATCCAATGATGTATTGGTGCCCATGGGTGTAGTAATGTGCTTTAAGTTTTCCATGCCAAACCTTTTGAACAGTTCCATTGTGTATTTGATTTGGTTGATGAAGCACCCATCTTCTAGCTGCTGTACCTGCAATCCAAGAAAATATTTTAGTTCACCAACCAAGCTCATTTCAAATTCAGCAGACATCATGGTAGAGAATTCATCACATAGTTCATGCTTAGTTGATCCAAATACAATGTCATCTACATATACCTGAACTATGATGAGATCTTTATTCATGCCCTTGGTAAATAAAGTCTGATCAACTTTACCTCTTTTGTAGCCCTTGCTGATCAAAAATTCAGACAATCTTTCATACCAAGCTCTTGGAGCCTGCTTTAGACCATACAAGGCTTTGTTTAACCTGAAAACTTGGTTAGGTTGAGGAGAATATTGAAATCCAGGAGGTTGTTCAACAAACACTTCTTCTTTAATAACTCCATTTAAAAGGACACTTTTAACATCCATTTGTTGGAGTTTTATGTTCTTTGAGCATGCAAAGGCAAGCAACAATCTTATAGCTTCCATCCTAGCAACAGGTGCATAGGATTCATCAAAGTCTACACCGAATTCTTGACAGTAGCCTTTGGCTACTAGTCTGGCCTTATTCCTCGAGATAATTCCATCTCCGTTCATCTTATTTTTGAACACCCACTTGGTTCCTATGACATTAATACCATCTGGTCTTGGGACAAGCTCCCAGACATTATTCCTTTCAAACTGACCTAATTCCTCACTCATAGCATTGACCCAAGCTTGATCAGCTAAGGCCTCTTCTACTGTTTTGGGTTCAATTTGTGAGACTAATGCAATTAGGTCATCATTATTCACATTTCTAAAATGAGACCTAGTCCAAAGAGGATCTTCAGGATTGCCTATGACTTTATCTAAAGGATGGTCTTTAAGAAATCTAATATTTATTGAAGGCTCACCTGTTTCTCTTGGACCTTCCTGATTGGGGGAATTTGTTTCCCCACTTGGCTGAGTGTTCTCTTCTTCCTGTTGGTCTTCTAGAAACTCTCCACCATGATTAGAATCCCTGTCAAGATTTTCAACATTAGAAACATCTTTCTTTTCACTAAAAAGAATGTGTGGAGATTCTTCCACTTTCCGATCTGATACGTTAAATACCCTATACGCCCTTGACACTTCAGAGTAACCCAAGAATATTCCAGGTGAACTCTTGGCTTCAAACTTGTCTAAATCTTTCTTATCATTGTTATGAATAAAATATTTTGCTCCAAAAATTTTGAAATGAAACAAGTTTGGTTTCTTACCTTTTAGAAGCTCATAGGGTGTTTTCTTGTGTATGGGTCTTACCATGGCCCTGTTGATTATGTAGGTTGTTGTATTGGCCGCTTCTGCCCAAAACCTTCTAGGTAATTTACTTTCAATCAACATGGTACGGGCCATCTCCACCACTGTCCTATTTCTTCTCTCCACAATCCCATTTTGTTCAGGTGTCCTGGGAGAAGAAAACCTGTGAGTTAGTCCTTCTTTGTCACAAAGATCAGTAAACATTGAGTTTTCAAACTCACCTCCATGGTCAGATTGAATAGAACTAACCTTGTACTTCCCTTCTTGTTTGACCTTATTGAAAAATAGATTAAACTTTTGAAATGCATCACTCTTATTTGCTAAGAAAAATATCCATGAATATCTAGAGACGTCATCTATGATGACATAGCCAAACCTGCTTCCATTAAGACTCTGAGTTCTAGTTGGACCGAAAAGGTCCATATGAAGAAGTTCCATTGGTCTCGAAGACAATGGCTCAGATCTTAATTTAAAAGAGTTTCTGGTCTGTTTGCCTAGAGCACAGGCATCACATGCTTTTGATATAGCGTTGAATTTAATTCTAGACATGCCTCTAACTAAATCATGCTTGACCAATTTATTTAAAGTTGAAAAGCTAGCATGACCTAGACGTCTATGCCATTCAAAGGCATCATTTTCAGAATTGGCAGATAAGCAAATAGTAGATTCAGAATTCTCATCTAAGTCTACAATGTAGACATTATTAACCCTGTTGACTACAAATTTAACCATGTCAGAATTCGTTTCAAGGATTTTACATGAACTATCATCAAATACAACCATGTGACCCCTGTCACATAATTGGCTAATGCTAATCAGGTTGTGTTGAAGCCCTTCCACAAGTAATACTTTTTCAATGGAATTTGTGGAAGACTTACCTACTGTAACGACCCGAGAATCCGATTACCGGGAAGGCCCGATAACCCGAGACTCGAACCGCCGCCCACGAGCCAGGAGGGCTCGGAAGGGCTAAAAGGAGTGTGGAGGCACAAAGAAATAGGAAATAAAACATGACAAATCAACAATTAACAGAAATAAATAAATAACTGCAACAGAGTCCAGTCCAACAGAAAGTACAGTCTAAAGCAGTAAAACGTACCACATGCCAAGTGAACACTCGGACCGGCAAGCTAGCAACTTAGAACCTCCGCTCCGCACCCTCGAACCTCGAGGAAGAACCGCCACACCTGAAAAGCAGGGAATGAGTCTCCAAAACAGAGACTCAGCAGGGATCCCGCGGAACCCCAACCGGAAACAACGGCGGTGGCGGAAAGGAGAGCTACAACTACAGCAGGAACAGCACACCGGTGGCCGGTCAAAACTCGGCACTACAGCTACTCCTACTGTACCTGAAACACATCCCAGACTCACGGTCAAGGGCTACCAAACTACACTAGCACCAGTCACACTTATCGAAGTAAAAACTCACGGCAACCATGCCGTAGAGGCCCGCCTCCCGGGATAGAAGATTGATTTATAGTGTGAGACATCATCAAAACCATAGGAATGCAACACTACTGTTACGTGTTAATCAGGGTTTTGACAAACCGAGTCAAGATCATCTGATTCGCACAATTCGACATGTCCCAACTACAGACCAGGACGATAGATCCGTGAAACACAATCGGATTGTTTCATATATTATTTTAATTTTTTATAATAAATTTAATATGTTAATCAATTAGTTAAGAGATCTCACGGTTAACCGTGAGATCCAGATTTGAAATGCGTGCGTGTTTTTTTTATTTTTTAAAAAAATTATTTTTAAAAACAAATATTTAAGACGATGCGTGAGAGGGGATTCGAATCGAGAACGGCCGTTAAAATCGCACGGCCACTAACCAACTGAGATATAAAATTATTTAAGTTATTTTATAACGTAACATATATATATATATATATATATATATATATATATATATATATATATATATATATATATATATATATATATATTAACTCAGTAAGTAACGGTATCAAGCCATCCCGTCTTGTCTCGGGCCGTGACCAAAATGGCCGAGACGCCCGAGACGACAAACTTTAATGTTAATCACTTGATTTGGGATTGTTGAAGAAATATTTACGTTTGTATCGCCGTTGGGTGATGATTAACTCAAAGTCTCAAACACAGTTTCATTGAACGTTTTAAAAATTAGAAAATTTTGACCCTACAACTTCAATTAATAGGAGAGAGATAAAATTATTTAATATAATTTTAATAATAAAATAATAATAAAATAAAATGAGTTATTTCACCGACCTATCTAAGACGTAGAGTTAAATTATTTGGAGTGGATTATAGTTAAATCCATTATTTCGTGAGTAACTCAATTTCACACGTAAAGTGTTTAACTCCGTAATAAGAATAAACTATCTATCTTTAGTAGATAAGGTTAAATTATATGGAGTCGATTAGGGTTAAGAATATGATAAAATAAATATTCTTAAAAGTATACTAATTAATATATCATTATGTAAAATTAAATAGTATATAAATATTATACAACTACATTTAAATGTGATCTTTTTATAAATTTTTGATAAAAAAAATCGTATGACTATAAATAAAAATGACATATGTGCACAATATTATTTTAAACATTGATATGTCTCTTAATATATTTTTTAAAAAATATTTTTTTATAAAATTATATTTAATAATAATTTATTTACAAAAATCCCATTCCAAATTGATAATGCTTTGCCGTGGATGCATTTTGGGGGCACATCTGATCTGCCCCCAATTTTAATCGGTAACAATCCAATGTTTATCCTCAAATGGCTTACTTGGAATTTACAAAAATTAGCATTATACATATATATAATTATTTTCTTGTCACGGAGATTGTATAATTTCGGACACGGTGGTGGCACATCTGCAAAATTTATTAATTTGATGACCCTAACTAGGAACAGGTACGTGGATCTGCTTGGCAGGAGTCTTGACGGTCAAACTCTATGGGCTGACCGCTGACCAGTTGCGTTGACTCGGTCCGGCTTTTGGGGGGGGGTTACGGGTTCAACGCCGAGGCACGAAACACTGCCGATAGTCGGATCCCTCGGGCCAGATCCGATTCCGAGAACCCGCTTTTTAACCCAAAAAAAAGACCGTGTACTTGACAAAATTATTCGGTAGGTGTTACTTTTTCCGTCGACACCTTAACAATAAAAATGTTATATATAGAGAGTTATTATAATTAATTTTGTGGATTCATACAAGTTGAATTCTCTCTAATAACTTTATTTTTAGCTTAAATTTGAAAAGTTTTGATTTAAAGTTTCCATAAATATTCCTTTAAAATAGACAGTGTTACAATTATCCGTGCCTCTCGACCTAGGAGATGTTGCTCGAGACAAGAAATTTTGTGAGGGGGACTTTGAAAACGGGGTGAGATGACTTACTCACATTCTATCGTCCGAGTAAATCACCCGACCCTAATTAGAGGGGGTTGGGTGTTAGGAGAACGAGTGAGACTTGTCGCTCTCTCTCATGGGGTGAGATAACCCAAGCGATTATGACCCTGAGCGCTTCTGAAATGGTGACCTAATAATCTTGACGGTGAAAGACTTAGAGAAACAAGTAGAAAAGTTAAAAAAAAAAAGATGGGATACATTTTATACCAAACATTTACCCTGCCCGAATATTCTTTGGACAATCTGAGTTAGATATCAATAGACGCCTGCTCCCCAACTGTCACTACAAAACTCCATCTTGTCTTATCTAACTACGCTTTTGATGTCTATGCCTCTCTAGTGATGGACACGTGGCCACATCTCGCTGAATCTGACGTCCCACACCCATTATGGAAAGTTAAAAGGTGCATCTTTATCCCTCTCACGTCAACCGATCGGCCCAGTGAGGCCGCCACACGCTCCGGCCCATTGGCATTTCTTGCGTCTCACGAAAACTGTCTCGTTTTGCCACGCTGCTCCATAAGGTCTTATCAAATATGCCTCCCTATCCAAAGCCCCACGTTAGCTATCAAAGAGGGACGCCACGACCCTTTCCAGGTAAGCGAAGGTAGAGCAAAGTAAGACTAGACCACCAAGTGAGAGCACCCCTTTGAGAGGAATAGAAAGTCGCGTAGTTAAACCTATGGGAATCTTTCTCCACCCTCGTAGGCCACTCACACAAGTCTAAGCCTCCTACACATAGCAAGAAGAAAAACCATCGACATCGAGTCTTGTTACGATTACAACGTGCAAGACCAGTCTAAGATCGACCCTGAGGGTACATCCTCAGAGGTGGGACCTCCATACTCAATAGCCTGAATAGAGTCGGACCCCATGAGGGCACGAGAGACCCCAACAAGCAGGTGTAGAAGCTCACTCTCCAACTCTTCTACCTCGGCAGTGATCGATACGAAGGATCGACAAGAGAAGAGCATCCAGGAGGAACCTTTCCACAACCCATGCTAGCTCCTCCTCCGCCCAAGAAGGCTACAAATCATAGAGATAAGGCCCTAAAGCCTCGACAGAGTGAGACCCAAAGTACCATCCAGAGGTGCAAGCCCACGTAGGGAGGTTCGGCCCAAGGGTTACTTGCATAATGGACAATCTTTGAGCAACCCTTTCTCAAACTCTATATCTTAGGGCTGTCAATAGGTCAGGCTCGAGCTAAGCTCAAGTCAACCCGGTCAGGGTTCGACTCATCAATTTTAAAGTCCAACCCAGCCTCGGGCCCGAGCTATGTCTGGCCGGGCCTAGTCAGACTCGACTTCTTCACAAGTCGGACTTAGGCTCGACCCGGCCTGGCCCGGCCCAGTCTGACAAATTAAATAGAATAATAATAATAATAATAATATATAAGAATATAAAACGTATAATCTCCCTAAATTAATTAGAGTTTTAGATGTTAATTTATTAAAAAGAGATTTTTTTAATTTTTAATTATATAAAATAAAATTTTTAAAATTTTTTAATTAAAAAATATAATTTAAAGAGATAAAATAAAAAGAAGAACGGGCCGGACTCAAAACCCCAACCCAACTCACAGGCCTAGTCGGGCCAAATTTTTAGGCCCGACTAAGGAACCATGAGTCGAAAGGGTCCGACGACCTGACCCAAAATCGGATCTGACTCACGAGTCTATCGAGTCGATCCGACCCATTGGCAGCCCTATTTTATCATAACTCTCCCCCTCTTTCACATGCTCCGTGATTTTGTGATGTAATCTAATTCCCTGAAATATAAGTGTGAACGTAGTAGCGCATGCAACAACTTTCATTGACATGCAGTTGAAGGTGAAATTCAACCCTTTTTTGAGTGGGTGGTTGGTCCGAAATGGGGGTATATTGATTTTTTTTTCAAAATAAAGATATTTTATTTTTTTGAAATGTGATGATATTTTTAGTTAATAATTACACCCATCGGGAGGATTAGGTGTGTAGAGCCCAGTTGAGCTTTGACATACTCGAGCTCAACTCACTCAAAAATATCCGAGCCTTAATTGGAACTCGAACTCTACGTATTATGCTAGTCAACTCAAGCCAAGCTCGAGTAGGTAGCCTGCAAACAACTCGACTCATCGCCAACCCAAGAGAAGATATTCCTAATAATGTGTCCACATAGTCACCAAGGGCCTCTTTATTATCGGAGTTTTTTTTTTTTTGATAATGGAGAATCTAGCAGAATGATACGGAGAGCAGAACGATTATTGGACCACTCGAATTTGAGTCTTATCTTACGCATCTTGTCACCCTTTTTTTGTACTGCCGCCATAAAACTCCGGGCTCGATTATCCGGGGGATCGCGCAACCGATGAGAGAAAATTCTTCGATGTACCCCACCTTCCTCTCACATATAAGGTGACTAACCGGGGTTAGTTAACGTGCTCGACCTCCCGACACGGTTAGCAAAGACACCCTAAAGATTCCCTACCCTTACAGTAAATTTGGACATAAAATCTCATAAACACGAGTGCAAGCATTGCTCGCCGTCATGCTTCTCCTAAATAACATATTTAGGGCGGCTTGAACAATTCGACAAACTCCACAACTCAAACAAATCTCTCTGACCATATGCTGATTTCGCCGCACGCAACCCAAATCCTTGATCTGATGAACACGATAGAAAACCGGCCTCGTCATATTTAAAATTTTACACTTGCCATTCTTATTATGCTTCATTAGAGGAAGATCCATACGCATGTCCAGATCGACGATCCAATTCGTATTCTGATTGCTCGACACTTACTCGGAGCAAAGAGTTCCACAAACTATGATATGTGCAAGAAAGGACTTGTAACTAAACGTCTGAGTCGAGTTATAGACGATATCGTAGTCAGACGATGTCGCAAATTGAACGATATCGAAGTTAGACGACATCGGAGCTAGACGATGTCATAGATGTTGAAATTTGAACATAAATCCCTAAGCCTAGTTAAATGTGTTTGTGATTCATGTGCTTATGATCTTAGACCCGTGTATCTCAACAATGTGATTTTGTGACTTTTAACATAATATCAGATCATGGTCTTAGACCCAACTTCATATATTACCACCTCCATCTAATTAATGTCTACGGACCATGAGAAAAAATATTAATATTTATACATAATCCCCTAGGTAATAGTCCTGAGTTGTAATTCACATGATTATGATCATGGACAAGTGTATTTAACATAAAATTAGAATCCATAGTTACAATCTGAGTCACACATCCCGTGTTTATTATAATCCACGTGACAGATCATAAAATCGACCTGCGCACGAGAGGACGTGTTAGAGAATAATCCTGTATTAAAAATAAATTAAAAATATAATGTGATTAAGATTGTAGTACTTTCTCCACTCAACACTTTAAGATTTTAAGTTAGATAACTCAATCTAATAAACTTTAACGGTAGACTGAACATATATCGAAGTTAGGCAATGCCACAGATTCGACGATATCGGTGTTAGGCGATGTAAATAGGGACGTTGTGGAGTCGGGGCATTTTGACAGGGGAGTCGCGCATTCTGTTAAGATTATGTTGAGTTGCTGTAACTTGTTACGTCAGGCAACTTATAAATACTGACGAATATAATGGAACAATTAAGCCATATGTTAATTCCAACTTCTTGAATTTCGTTCTTGCTTTCCAGTGTCTGCTACTCCCCCATCCTCTTCTCTTCCTTCCCCTACTCCTATTCTCTCCCTCCACTGCTTCTGCTTTCATTTCTTTTGGTGTTCTTAGTGCTTCTCCTCCGGCTGTTCCTGACAGGAAGAAAGCTGCTCCATCTGCAATTTCATGAGATTGCTTTGCCATTTCTGAAGAGAATTCAAAGTTGGTGCTTGAGGCCCCCTTGAAGAATTCCAACTCCTCAAGATCGTTGGTATTTTTGTTTCTCTAAATGTAGACTCCACTACCATCCACAACAACCTCTATCGACCAGAACCCACAATGTTAGCTAATCGGTAACATCTGTACTACTCACTTGTGTCAACTCTGATAGATATAAGAGCTGCTCATAATTTGCTGGATGTGAATGTTGCTAGACAACTTCACCTTCAAATTCCAGCAGTGGAAGGGTTGTAAGCTAAGGTAGTTGGAGGGATACAAAGTAGTATTGTGGGTTTTACCATCCTCAGGCACCTCTACATTTTGGCAGATTGAATTTCTTACTAGATCTCTTCTTTATGGATACCTCTCTATTTGATGTGATCCTCGGGTCAAATTGGATCGAGTCTTTTGAGTGTTATTCGGTGGAAATGTGGAATTTTGCCAAACTTTTCGTAAAATTTTCTCTGAACAATGTCAATTATCATCTCCAAGGCATCACACACATGGATGTAAAACTGTCACCCGCACAGGATATTTCCACCACACTGCCATCAGCAAGGGCCATCTATTTGTGCCAAGTTAATATCACTAATACTGCTTCAATGCCCCAAACTCATGCTGATACAGATGTTTCTGTCAGTGACAAACCTGATTTTGCTGCACTGTTACTAGAGTTTCGGAATGTATTTGATATTCTGGTGGGCCTATCTCCAATGAGGAATTATGATCATATTATCCATCTAATTGATGAGACCAAAGTCATCTCCCTTTCTACTTAACCATTATTTTCCACACCACAAGACTGTGATTGAGCAAACTATAAACAAATCCTTGGGAAATGGCATCATCGAAACCCAACACTAGCCCATTTGCCTCACCTGTTTTGTTAGTGCAAAAAAAAAAACGATAGATCTTGACGCATCTGTGTGGATTATAGGAAGTTAAACAAAAAAAATTGTCGAAGATAAGTACCCAATCACTATACTTGTGTGTGGATTATACTTGCAACTTTTATCTTTGATGTTCAAAAGTGGAAGCGGTATCTGTTAGGCATCATGTAGACAATGGTCGGTGAAATTAATGAGCTTTAACTTTTCTTTAGAATATAAGCACGGACATGCAAATATAATTGTTGATGCCTTATTAGACAATATGATATAATCACTGTTTGTGGTGTTTCAATGGTCATTCCTAATTGGTTGGATGGGTTAAAATCTACATATATTTCTGATGACATTATTAAGCAAAAATTACAGGAATGGGAACTTGGGCATTTGGAACAAGCAATTATATTCTTACAAAGGAGGGCTCCTCCATTATAAGGGTAAAATTCTTTTACATTCTGCCCATTCTTATGTTATGAGAATATTACAGACTTAATCACCTTTCACCCATTGGGGTTCATGCTGGGTTTTACAAGACTTTACATCCCCATTAAGTAGAGTTTTACTAACCCAATATGACAGACCATATCAAGAAGTATATCACTGAATGCCATATTTGTCAATCCTGTAAAAACTCTAGACAGCCACCACACCAGCAGGGTTATTGCAATCTTTACCCATTCCTACTATAATATGGCACTCTATATCATGGATTTCATTGATGGATTGCTTAAATCTCATGGTATGACTTCAATCCTGATTGTTGTGGACGTACTATCAAAGTATGCCCATTTGTTTCCATTGAAACACCCCAACTCTGTAAAGTCCGTTGCTCACTTATGTGCCAAAGAGATCATTCGTTTGATTGGATTGCCATCTAATATTATTTCATCCAATGTTTTGTAGTCACTTTTGACAAGAAATATTCTCCTTGCAGGGTGTTGCACTACATATGAGTACTGCTCATCATCCTCAATCCGATGGGC
This sequence comes from Amorphophallus konjac, assembly GCA_022559845.1. NCBI lineage: Eukaryota > Viridiplantae > Streptophyta > Magnoliopsida > Alismatales > Araceae > Amorphophallus > Amorphophallus konjac. Next base: position 49,732 of record JAHNEJ010001575.1, read on the forward strand.
AATCTGAAGTGGTCAATCGATGCTTAAGAGACATATTTGTGGTGTTTTTGTTCACAACAACCACGTCTTTGGCTGATTGGGTGTTTGGGGAAAGTTTTATTACAACACCACTTATCATTCCACTATTTGAATGACACCCTTTGAGTTGTTGTAATTTGTTACGGCAGGCAACCTATAAATACAGGGGAATGTAATGGAACAATTAAGCCAGATGTAAATTCGAATTTCTCGAATTCTGTTCTTGCTTTCTCCAATGTCGACTACTTCCCCATACTCTTCCTTCCCCTGCTCCTGTTCTCTCCCTCTACTGCTTCTGCTTCCATTTCTTTCGATGTTCTTGGTGCTCCTCCTCCAGTTGTTCCTGGCAAGTAGAAAGCCGCTCTATCTGCAATTTCATCGGATCTCTTTGCCATCTCCGAAGAGAATCTAAGGCTAGAACCAGAAGGGCATAACAGACTAGCCCAACTCCAGTTAGATGAGAGGTGTCTGCAGTATGTCTGTTGCGTATTTTAAGTCAGAGCCAGACGAAGGATGGGGATCACACATGGATCTGGGTGTTTATTAAGATATACACTTCCCCATGAACATACATCGCCCGCTGTTACCATGGAAATCTAGACAATTTTTATGAGAATCAGAAAGAAAAAAGAGAGAAATCCCTATCATCATCCATATGAAACCGTAGATTCTAACAAACACAGTTAGACAGGTGTACCATCCTGGGACCAGGATGAAAAGTTTCACAGATCCCAGATTTCTCTCTCCCAGCCTGCTGCAGGAATCACAATCTTTCGGGGATACATGATGAATTCTCCCCCCTGACATTTGTACAACAGTTAGTCCATCCCAAGCTCGACCCTGACTTAATAACAGCTAAGCGAGCGGGAGCAACATACATACAAGGTCTGGTTGCCGTGATTAAATTATGTTGCTCAGCTGGTTTTGGCTTTCTAATGATGCGCATTCAGACATGACCACATTCAGATGCCCTTTCAACGGGTAATTTACTCATTGCCCGTGGCCTTTATGACACTACAAAACCTTGAGGAACATAGACTACTGGGTGACTCTGCAGAAGAGCTACCCAGTACCCTTTTTCAGTCCACAAGGGCAAGGGCAGAGGCTGAGGGGGGACATTCCCACCAGATCAGACATTCTAACTCACAAGAATGGAAGAAGCTACTCTACAGAGGAATCAATAGATGAAATCAAGAATGCATATGAACCTTGTTGGAACGGAGAAAACAGTGCTAGAGAACATGCAAAACTGGTGGCACAAGGCCAGTCTCATGTCATGGGCATTGGTATTCATTCAGCAGCTCACTGTTGGAATGTCCCAAATGCAAACACAAGGACAGAACATTCTGCTGTGGGCTTTGAAGAAAACAGAAACCTTATATTAACAATTTTGAAGAACACTTTTCTACTACAAGCTACGTGGGACAGAAGACCTGGGTCCTCAGGATTGAGAAAAGATTGGAAGACCTGGGAGGCAGGGGTCACCTATGATCAGAGAAACCGGATAATGATATTTATGAACCAATCAGATATAATGGGGATTAGATTGCCTGGGAAAGTGTTCCACATAATCAACAAATGAGCACACCCCCCACAGAAAGGGGTAACAGGTGAGGGAGAGAAAAGAGAGAGAGGCAAAAGAGAAAAGTTTCTTCACCTGGAAGCTTCCTCCCTTCTACCTGAAAAACTAGTAGTTATTATCTGCTGCTACTTCAATGATAACACAAGGAAAACACACTTCCGCCGGAACAATGTCAGAGTCAATCAAAGTGGAATACCTTGCTGCTCTTTATGCTTTCTGGATGGGTCGAAGGAGGTAGCCTGTCCGAGAGTGTACATTCAAAGGTGTTTTTGCTTGAAATGTAGAAGAGGAAAAATCAAGCAGACTTTCATGAGTAACCAGATTCCGTAGGTGTGGCATATGGAGCAAGAGAATTGGCAGGTAAACTGATCCCTCCGCCTCTTACAGACACACATGGACCCTTGTACGTGGCTTTGCTTACAAGATTGGAATCTAGAAAGACCACAACGACAGTGATGTCATCATGAAATGCCTACGGACACCGCGATCAATCTTCTTCAGGTCAGAATATCTCATTTCTCTTTTCTTGGCTGCTGTTTGAAGGGCAGCTTTCACAAGCCTCCGAGCACTTCCCTGGAGACAACATGAAAGTGAATTAACGCTCATGGCCAGAGATCAACTGTATGTGCAAGCCAATACATCACCTAGTATTCTGTGACAGAAAAGTCCACATATTACACCTATAAAATCCCAGAAACAGTAGAATTACAAAGAACGAATCTGTTTCCACTTTTTTAGCTCACACATTAGAGAAAAGTCATTGTCTTAATGTCTTTTCAGTTTTGGGTACTTCGCTAAGAAACAATACCATTTTTTTTACTACAATGCCTGTGATTCTTTATGGCATTTTTATGCCCCAAAAGTTTGTGTTTTTAGATTTTGGTATTTATACAACTCATCAATGATTCATATTAGAAATTCAAAAGAGCAACTTACAGGTGATTTATCTACATAATTAAAAATTTTAGCTATATATTGATGCAGAGATAGATCGCCGAGGAGAATAATTAGGAGTCTAGCAAACTTAGGTACAGGCTTAGCATAACAGGATTAGACAAATGTATCAAGGTTTTATGGTCACCTAGGGTTTTCTATAGCAAATACCCTTACAATATGGTACTCAAAATCTAAGAGAAAATAATTTTTTGTTCAGGTATTTTTAGCATAGTTAGGTTCACTCAAGTATGGAACATTCCACAATATCATTTCACTCATTGTCAATTAAAAGGTGCAAATAGGAACATCTGCCAGTCTAGCAGTGTCGTTTGCCCCTCATATTCTCCCTTTGGATCTAATGCACTCTTGTGAGCACTGCTACTGCACTATAAATGTTGGAAACTAATGTTTCTAGATTTCAATCTTCTGGAGTGTCAAAAGAGAATGTTGCAATATATATACGTCATGCTGAAAAACAAAATATTCGACTTACATTGTGTGGATGACTTTGAACAATGTCAACAGCTTCCTGGTTGCTAAGATGCTCCCAAAGGCCATCAGAGGCAAAAATGAGAAATTCGTCATATGGTTGCAGTGCCTGAACAGAAATTGATGGTTCAGCACTCAGGATCGGCCTTTTGAAAGGTTCACGAAGGCGGAACTTTGTATATAATGGCTCTCTGTTGAATTCAGCCTTTTTTAGATATACATCACCAATTGACCTAGAAACCTATAAGGCAGTAGGATTTATTAGAGTCAGACAAAATCCACAAGATATCAAAACGAAAAAAGACACAAAAAGGACATGGGTAAGTACACAATGAAAATGTGATGCAGCAGATCGTCCTTGTTGATTTGAATAGCAATTACTGCATCTAAATCTACATACTGACTTTCTTTCAGGAAGTATTGATATTTAGCCTACTTCTATTATTTGAGGGATGGTTTTATTTACATTAGAAAGATATGTTGAAAACTTGTGCACAACACAACACTCAAATACTCATGCCTGACACTATTTTAAGATCACAAAAGAACACTTCAATAATTCATCAAAATATTTGCTGGAATGTTTAACACTTAATCATTTGATTAATCATTAATCTTTTACTTAAAACCTTGTTTTGACAAGTTTTTATAATTGTATTCTACTATATATATGTACAAATGCATATGAATATATATATAATTCTCGTGTCATCATGTCATATTTTAAATTTTCTCGTGCCCAAACACATCCTTTTAACACTCGACACCCGTGTCCATGTCCTACCAATCACAGGCCTACTTTGAAATAGTTGAGACCCAATGGAGAAAAAAAAGTCGTCCCCATTGTGCACCCATGCCATGTTTTCGACAAATCTATTGGCCTTCATTATCAGTGAGATGACAATCATGGACAACTCTCGGTCAAGCTACATGCCTCTGAGATTTTCTCTCTCAACATGTTGGTACAAGTTACTATAGCAGCATTTGGGGATCCATTCAGATACTTTTATTCCCACAATCTCATCATCTCATAGATTTTGAAGTACACACTTTCAATGATGAAGATCTGTGTCCAAGTTCTCATTTGGGAGTTTACTTAATTTTTTTCTGCATTCTAGATTATTGGCAAGCTATATGCTTGCTTTCTGTAAAAAGAGTTATGTTTAGTATTTCTTTTGGCTCCTTGAAACTTTTACCCACTTTTCTCTCAAAATATGTGTCATGTTTCCATAATCCACCTCGAGATGGATTATGGAGGAAATCCCTCACGCCTCAAAATCTCCTTACACATAAATGAAGGTACTCAAATTTTTGTTTGAAAATGATTATGTAATGCCAAACAGTCCAATGATTGGAATCTCTTACATAATCATTATGAAATGCTACCTAAAAAGACGTAGACATGAAAGTAAGCAGGAGAATTATGAGGAGAGTATAAACATACACAACAATTCAAACAAAGTGTAAATGACCAAGATTATGTTCTCTTCACAAATAAACTGTCCCCATGGTCTCAAGCTTTCAATGTGGTGGGGGAGAATATTGCCACTAAACAAGTGATCAAGGGAGAAATTCTGGATGGATCAAATGTAATCAAAGCCTACAAACAAAGAGGAAAGATCAACCCCCCCCCCCTAAAAAAAAGCGAAAATAGATGGGGAAAAAAGCCAAACAAGTATTTCCTTTTATGGACCCGGCACCACTAGAGAAAAAAATCACCACTAGTCGGCATGCCCGGAAATTCTAACATGGAGTCAAATAAGAATCCTGAAAGTACGGTCAGCATAATTCATCTTTTTTGAAGGAATTACATTCAGCAGCAGAATGATGCACACAGAGAGTTCACTCACAGAGCTTCTTGAGGATGACCTAAAACCCCATTTTATACCTGCAAGGGCATGCCCCACTCCCCAGAATATTAGAAGCAAAATCCTCTCAGGAGTTATTCTAAAGACAAATCATGGAAATCACATCCATTATAAATTCAAATGGAACCTTTTTCCTTCCACATGCATCCTCAAACTGGCATGAGTAGGAAAGAAGTCAAATCACATCCATTATAAATTTAAATAAAACCTTTCAAGTATCTTTTCCTAAGAACTCAAAAGAAAGAATAAGGATAAAATTTCAAAATAAAAGATATATGTTAAGATACATCGGCCCTTGACAATGAAACATCAGCCATATAAGCCACCAAAAAACATCAGAAATATGAAAGTTAGCTTATCAATTTCCTCTAGGACACTTGAAAAGCAAAAAATATGTATCACTATCTACTCCCAAATATGCTCATACTTCCACTAGCTTAATTTTTTGATCATGGTACTTTACGTAAGACTGTTATCTTAAAATGAACATTTATACAGAGGTATACCTCAATGAACTGGGGTGGCTCACATTACACCATCCACCACATTTATTTCACCAGTATCAGTGACGATCAAGGATCAACAGTAATTTTCTAAAATAGGAAATCTGTTCTTGATTGATGAATGAAACCTCCATTCTTTGAACATCAATACAAGATTCTTTCTGTATGGTAGAAGATAATCCACTTTGATCCTACATTTCGGCCCAAATTTCCCAAAACTTAAAAGATGATCCCATGAAACCTCTTCCCGAAAATAATCACACCTTGTTCAAAGTTATGTTGGATCAACTAATGTGTGTGTTCTTTTCAGCTCTCTATTAAGGAATATGATCACAAAAAGCTCATGCTTGTTAGCATGACGGATTCACTACCATAAACTGCCAAGAGAAGAATATAGCATCTCATTAATAATAAATTGGCATCAGCTTGAAACCTAAGTTGGCATACTCGAATAAAGACTACCAAGGCCAGTTCCAGTTCCAAGGTGGTTATGGCCAAAACCAGCCAGTTCTGGCCAAAACTGCTCACCAGAACCAGATCGGTCCCAGCAGATTCTGATCCAGTTCAGCCACCTCTGAACCAGCTGGTTTTCAATGGTATGGACCTGCAAAACTCGAGCTTCATCTTTGTTTCAGTTTTCTTGCCATCCAAAAGTCGTTGACAATGTATATCTATAATATAAGAAACAACACAAAGACAAACAAGAATACAGTTCAATGCTCAGAAGAGGGTAACTTCCTGAACAGAACGATACATCGTGAATAACCCCATGAGACCAAGGTCTAACGAAGACAATGAGAAAGATGGCATAACTATAGAAGAACGCACCCTGGCATCCCCAAAATAAAGAAACCCTTGCCAACTAAAGCTCCAAGGCTAGACAAAGCATTCAAGCCATCTAGCAACTCTTGAATGAACCTTCAAAATCCTCTAGATTGTTCACTTTCTCTAAATGCATGTAACATCATCCAACAGATCTTCTGATCTGCCATCGATACTTGCATCTGCCTGACCTCAGCAGTAGCTCCTCCACAAAGAGCAGGTGTGGTGGGGACACCTCCTGCCCATCACTCCCGGTCGGAGGTGATTTGCAGGGACATCCGGCGCTCCGCGGGTCCTCCACTCGGCACCGACTACAGCAGGCCACCCCGACTTCGCACTCCGGCTCCTGCCATCCTCACTGCTGCTCAGCGATCTGTCTCCGTCATCCTCTCTCGCCTCCGTCTCTCAGATCCTCGGCACACCACCGCCCTGTCCGCCCGGTGCCGACAGCTGCAGTCCGGAATGCAGCGTCATCCCCGCAGGTTTCCCATCCCCTCACTCCCCCCTCCTGCACGGGGTGTAGTCCTCGCGAGGTGTAGTCCTGTAATCTCCCATCCCCAAGCTCATCCTCCCTGCGTGGAGGTTTCTTCGTGGTTGTATTCCTTTTCCGCTCGAGTCAACTCCGGCACAGCATGCAGGCTGACCAGCACGCTTTCCCGCTCGCCCACGTCTCCAAATGGTGACGGTCTCTTCAGACCAGCAAGGTACAGGACTGTCCGCTCTCTCTTGGATCTTGTTCACTTAGTATCCGTTTTGGTGCTCACGTTGACAGTGAGGAGAGCCCGATCCAGCTTTCATTTCCAGCACCATTGTGTGTACATCACTGCTGTGAGAGAGTGGGGCGAGCCCGTGCCCTTGGGCACGAGATCCGCCCAATTGAGCACGGGTGTCCTAAGCTTAGGGTGGGCTACCTCTAACCCTCTCACGATCACTCAGATCGTGTGGGTTGACCGCGAGCCTCAGCCCCATTCCCATCCTCACCGGGTCACTCCCGGGATTCGGGGTTCCGCCGTGAGTGTTGTTCGCCGATTGGGTCCATTATTTGAATTGTTTGCTTGTTGTTCGTCGGTCCCAAGGCATCATAGCTCAGTCCCCCATCAGATTGGTATCAGAGAACGTTGTCGACTTGTTCTCACAAATCGGGGTCCTAGGTCGCATGTGCATTGTCCAGCATGCACACACCAGTGCAAACTCCGCCGCATGACCACCCGTAGCGGTGTAACCAACCACCAGGCCGATCCCACACCCAACCACGACCAGCAGGTATATCCCACACCTAATCCCACACCCATGGACCCCAATGCCATGGAGACCATCATGTCCAAACTCAATGAGATTAGCAACCGGATGGGTGCCTTTGAAAACTCTGTGCGAGTCACGAATGAGAGGAAAGATGCCATAGCAAACCCACCAGTTGCTAAGAAGCCGGTCGATCCTCGTGCCCGTCATCTTGAGTGATCTCAAGCATACAACCTTAGGATCCCACAAAGGTATCCCAACTCTAAGGAAGAGGAGAGAGAACCCTACCCACCATGGGGACATACGAGAAGCTTCCGACATAAGAAGGAAGTCGGGTACCCACTTGAGCCAGATGACTACCCCCTATGGCATGTTAGGCCCATAACTCCTAGTTTTGAAGGTTCCCACAACCCGAAAGACTACCTAAAATGGGAGGCTGTCATGGACCAATACTTTGACTAATACCCTATGTCGAATGCTAGGAAGGTGTACTTTGCTACGTCGAAGTTTTTAAGTGAAGCCAAAATTTATTGGCTAAATGTTGAGCGTCTCCTTGCTATCAGGTGGCAGGGACCCGTCGGGACTTAGGAGAGCATGAAAATCAAGTGGAGAGAGGAATATCTCCCACTCACCTACCAGCAGAAATTTTTGGACCGTCAGCCTAGTTTTCATCACCCAAGAGGCCATTGAGAACCCTAGAGGCCCGTCATCCCAAGATCCATGTTGAGCCGAGTGATCAAGTGAGTGAGATATCGAGTCTCACTCTAACTCAGCAAACCCAAGCCATCCCGAGCCTTGCCCCTCTTCCCCCGTGCCCCATGAATCTTCAAGGGAACATCCTCAGGAGGCCACCTCCTGCCATCACTATCCCCAACCCAATATAACCTCAACTACAAACAATGCCAAACTAGCTCCCTTCTAGTGGAAGGCCGTGAGGTAGAGACCACCCCTAGTTCCGAGGAAGTAGAGCATTACAAGGCAAACCCCAATGCTGGTTGAGGTATATCTGGGCCAGAAGATGACCTAGAACTAATTTTCTCCCAAAAAGAAACCCTCACCCAAACCAAGGAGGAAGACTGGCGTCAAACCTCCACCCTTCAAACCAACCTTGACTTCCACCAAGAACCGTTCATCATTTCCGGCGGAGAAGTGGTCATAGAAGGGCCCCTAGCGGAGTGGCTAATGAAAGACTCAATCCTAAGAAGCTCAAGCCCATACAACCCTCCCATGGAACACAAACTCCAAATGGTGCCCATTCAGCCCCCTCACACTACCTACCAATCATTCAGCTTCATAGACAATCTAGAAGAACCAGTTAGGTGTCTCCACTGACAATTAACCCTAACTAGCATGCTGGCCTTGAAGTCATATGGACCTAGGTACATTCGTTTTGCTTGTCCTTCTATTGATTCTATCACCTCTATGTGCGCAATAGGCCAATGCTCCAACGAGCTCTTTTTATTTTTGCCTATGCCCGACGAGCTTGACCAGATCCCTCTCTATGACACTATAGTCCCTTCCCAATCAACCACACCCAATAGTTCGTCGGTGCCCGATATTGACCCCACAAAAAAGAATAGCCTTCATCTGATCAATTCTCAAGAAGAAAGAATTGCCGAAGGGTCCCCGATCTGTGCTAGTAAGTCTAAATGACCAGGCCCACTCATGTCTGATAGGGTTCCTACCCATGATAGGTCTGTTTTTGGTGGTCCCGAACCGTCGATTATAGGTGCATCCAAACGGCCACATCCCCATCCCTTCTTGCACACGGGAATCTCTAAGTCTGGCAAGTCATCTGCACAGCACATAAGAGAGCTGCACCAACCCGAGTAATGACTCCTATAAACGGTAGCCAATCACGCATTAATGACACCAAGTCCCGAGTGGGTGACTTTGTGAGGGTGCGAACCGAGAGACTCTCCCCAGAAGCCTTCTCCAACCTGGGAACTCATGGGAACGAACCTTTCAAGAACCGAAGGCGTATAGGCTCGAATGCCTTCGAGGTAGACTTACCCCCGAACTTGGGAGTCCGCACCACACTCAACGTGGCGGATCTTATGCCACACAAGGGATAGACAATGATTCCTAGTGATCCATTTGATCCCTCACCCCCCTTGTGAGTGAGCCTTTCCCTGTGAGTCCACCGGCCCCTTTGAGAGCCCGATGTGAACAAAAAGAGTGGATACTGGATGAACAGATTGTCAACATCAAGAGTCTGGCATGCCAACATTACCTTGTCAGGTGGAAGGGACGGCCCGGGTCCCAAGGATTTGTGGGTCAGTAGGGAGGGCCGCAGCCGCTTGATCCGGATCTTCTAGAGCACTACCATCGTGGGCTAGACCGATACTCGACGGGGTCGAGTCTTCCGCACCCAGGGGGAATTAGTGGGGACACCACCCGCCCATCACTCCCAGTCGGAGGTGATTTGGTCCCATGACATTCGACGCTCCACAAGATGACACTCGACAACACATTTTATTATATAATTTTCTCTTTATTATGTATGTTTCTTTCTTGAGTCGGACATTATAGTCATCTTATCTAGGGGTTCAATTTTGGGTCATAGTAGTCCTATGTTCACCCTTGGACAGCGGTCCTTCTTGTATTTGTGCGAAGGCAAAACCGTCTTGTAAAAGCTTGGGCTCTCCCTATAAATAGGGGGCCAAGGGGACCATCGGTGGCTAATGAGAATTGCTTACAGATCTAATACTCCACTTGTGATGAGTGTCAATGGTGTGATGCCATTGGGTGTGAAGCCCTAGAGACAAGAGTGTGAAGCTCCCCTCATATCCCCCCCTCTCTCTCTACCCTCTCTATAACACCCTCAAATATAGCTAAGTTGTACTCTATATCATCGAGACGCCTTTTGAAGTATCGGCTCAGTTCTTGAAAAGAACTCCGAAGTTAAGCGTGCTTAATGGGTAGTAGTACTGGGTTGGGTGACCTCCCGGGAAGTCCCCCATTCTGGAGCCAATTACCCTTAGAAAGTGACAAAACCATGAGACCGGTAGGACAAAGCGAACAATACCTCGACGGTATAGAGTGCGGGACGTGACACTCTCTCTCTAGGCCTCGCCCCCTCCTCTCTCTCCCCCCCTACGCAACCAGCCCTCCGTCTCTGCCACCTCAGCCTCCACATCAGCCGCCACCTCAGCCCTTGACCGCCGCCTCATCCGGGCCTCTCATCTCCCCATGTAAACCTTTACTTCCTCCCCCTCTCCCATGCAGCCACATAACTCCCCCACCCCCTCATCAATTCAAAACCCATTCTCCTAAGCACCTTTCAGGCCCCAAGACACCATCTCCCCATCTCCTAGGCGCCCCTTGAATCCCCCGGTGCCCAGCCATCAAAGAGCATCATTCCCCATGAACCCCCTCCATCTCTCTCTAGCCATCGCACACCACTCTCCCCTCCTCTCATCCCCCTCACACTCAAGGCTTCCATCTTCCTCTCACCACCGCGCTCCTCCTTCCTCCCCCATTCTCCAACAGCCACAAAGAGATCCCAACAACACCGACACTTTGTCGTCTCCGCCAGCCCGCCTGCGTGCATCACCTCCGACAATCCTCGCTCCGCGCAGCAGCCCTCTCTCTTCGCCCTCCGTCTCTGCTGGTTGCCCCTCTCCCTCGGTCACAGCTGCAAGATTCCGCTCTACACCCTCGGAGTTCTCGCCTTAGGCAACCCTCCCACAGCCGCTTCGCTCCTTCGTCTTCATCGACCTCGGTAGCGAACACCTCCGACAACAGCCAGCACTCCGTTGTCGGCCTTCTCCCCTCTTCATTCAGCCACCGCAGCAGCCACGGCCCGATTCCTCCGTCGACTCGCCCCCTTCAGTCACAGCTAGGTCCCCTCTGCCAGCCCCACGTCGTCGTCAACCCTGAGCAACCTCTACCAGTCACGCCCACCTCGATCGCTCTCGGCGACCGCCGCTGCTCACCACCATACCAACCAGCACGCAGGTCCTCCACTCGGCACCGACTACAGTAGACTACCCCCGACTTCACCCTCCATCTCCCACCATCCTCGCTGCTGCTCAGCGATCCGCCTCCGACGTCTCTCCGACATCGTCGCTGCTGCTCAGCGACCCGTCTCCGGCATCCCTCCGCCATCCATGCTCGCCTCCGCAGACCACCGCCCCGTCCGCCCGACGCCGACAGTTGCAGTCTGGATAGCAGCAGCATCCCTGCAGGTTTCCCTTCCCCTCACTCCCCCCTCCTGCGCGAGGTGTAGTCCTGTAACCTCCAATCCCCGAGCTCATCCTCCCTACGTGGAGGTTTCTTCGTGGTTGTATTCCGTTTCTGCTTGAGTCAACTCCGGCGCAGTGTGCGGGTTGGCCAGCACGCTTCTCCGCTCGCCCACGTCTCCAAACAGTGCCAATCTCTTCAGACCAACAAGGTACGGGAGTGTCCGCTCTCTCCCTGGATCTTGTTCACTTAGTATGTGTTTCGGTGCTCACGTCAACGATGAGGAGAGCCCGATCCCGCTTTCATTTCCAGCGCCATTGTGTGTACATCACTGTTGTGAGAGAGTGGAGTGAACCCATGCCCTTGGGCATGAGATTGGCCCAATTGAGCACGGGCGCCCTAAGCCTAGGGTGGGCTACCTCTGACCCCCTCATGATCACTCAGATCGCGTGGGTTGAACGCGGGTCTCAGCCCCGTTCCCATCCTCACCGGGTCACTCCCGGGATTCGGAGTTCCACCGTGAGTGCGGTCCGCCAATCAGGTCCATTATTCAAATTGTTTGCTTGCTGTTCGTCGGTCCCAGGGCATCATAAGTCGGTCCCCCATCAAGGTGAAACCTGGGGACACTAGCCCATGAACATACTCCAAGCAACAGATGTTATAAACTTGTAACAAGTTTCCTAGGTAGTTACAGACTTGATAAAAGCTTTCTTTGAAAAATAGCATATAATTTCATAAGGTAAATCCAGATGTTTTAATTGGCATAAGATGCAAGACCACGGAGGTTCAGATACAAAACTTCAATAATGTGTAACTTTCAAAAGCCCTATGACAGTTTATCATTTTTTTTCTTGAGGGTCGACAGTTTACCTATTGTTACCATATAGAAAGAATTCCCAATCAGCAAATAAAACAACAGATATTTACCTGTATGATTCCCTTTATGCGCCAAACATTGTGCTTTAAAACCACAATTTGGGCATCATCAGGATGCAACAAATGCAACTCCTTTCGTACTGACTCAATACTTGCATTGTGCTCTGCAGATAACTGAATGGCCAGCACTTCTCCAGTTGCCTTGGCAAGTCTCCCCAAAACTACACGAGAGTCTCCTAGGTTTGCAACATAAAGTGTTCCAGAACAGATGATACCAACCAGACAGCAAGAACCAACAGCTGCTATCTGAGGCTTCATAGGCCATTGTCTGGTCACCAAAGATAAAAAGCCTTCTTCTGTTGCTTGAAAAGCCTTCTTTATTACATCTGCTGACATTAACTGCTGCTCTGACATAAACCCTACAAACCATACATCACATACGAATTATGCACTAGAATAACAAGGTAATGAATTCAGGCAACTAACATCCGATACCTGAGAAGGAAACATCAGAAGAACACCGGATCAAAGTTGAATAACTCTATACAGCAATGGCAAGAAAACTCAATATATGCAAACACAAGCAACAGGTAGCTGAAAACATGGAAAGCAAGCCTAAAAAAGAGAAAGGAAAATAAATCACAGTAAAGGAGCAATGACCATAAAAAAGATGGAAAATTTAGCAACATTCACAACATAGATTTTACATAGGTATAGTGCCGCGGAGCCAAGTACCAACAGTAATATCAGGGGAAACAAAATCTTGAAGCCATCTAACAACGGAGAAAACTAGGAGACAGCAACTTCTGACAAAAGCAATTTTGCTGCGACAAGAGAAATCAAGCAAAAAACAAAGAGGAAAAGAAAAAATGAAGCTTACGAGCAAATATTTAGAATGAAAAGCCAGCCTTTCAGTACCAAAGGCAGTCAGCAAATTAAAAGAAAGAAACTTAGACCTCGGGAGCAGTTAAATGCACAAAGGCCACCATGTAAGCCACCACAATCCCTAGACTTGCACAAAATTCGATCTAGTCGAGTAGACATATGCAGTTACAACAACCAGGCTTCCATTAGAGGGTGTAATAAAAACGCGGACTGCGTTTTTTTTTTTACAATAGAAAACACACAGAGGAATAAAAAACAAAAGTCTCGGCCATGTGCACTTACTCTTCAGATTAGGGAAGAGGTGATCATTCACGTAGCGGGATGTCTCGGGTCCACCATGGCCATCATAGATCCCAACGAAGGTACCATGAGGACCGGATTCCAGAGAGCTCAGGGGCCCCGACTCGATCTGGCTCTGGTCCTCAAGCAAGTTGTTTGCCTGGACAACGGCCATGGAGAAGTCACCGTTCATGTGATGCCCAGCATCCTTGTACCATAGGAGCCCATCCTGCCGGCCAACCATGTCCGAACCGGCATGGACATATCGACTGGACGATGGCGACCAGCAGGCCCTCAGGAAGTTCAACAACCCTCCTGACATCCCTCATTCACCCACACCCGCCTCCGGTTTATTGACATCAATCTGAAAGATGCAAGCCCAGGTCTGATCGTTCGCCTCCAATTCTGAAGCAAGACAGCAACCCACACCAAGTGTGAAAAGCCAAGACAATGATATCAACAGCAAAAGCCCTTTCTTTCCATGCCGGTTTGAGGTGGTGTTGGTTTCCATTAGAGCCCACAAAGCAGTCCAAGGACATGGAAGGCAAAGGGAATCAAGCGAACAATTGCAATAAGGATCCCAACAAGATCTCACCTTTCCTTTATCGCTCCCGATCAATCCGATGTCTCTTCTCCATCCACGTCCAGGATAATAATCAGAAACCTGAGATCAAGACCCAACTTCTCTTCTGCACACACACCACGAAATGGACAAAGGAGAGAGACCCGTGAGAAATTTACCCCACCAAAAGCTGAAAACCACAAACCCTCACTCAACAACAGTCCACAGATATGTGAAAACCAGACAAAAAGGGAGCAACCTCCCCCCCCCCCTCAACCCCACCCTCCAAAATCTTCATCATAGGAAGGGAAGAAATCAGATGAAAAATACTACCTTTCGCGTACAGCAATTTCTTCCCTCTGTATCTCCAAGCTGTCCAGCAGCGGGCAACGGGCGGGAGCAGCGCTGAAAGGGACAGCCGCGTATGTGATAACCAGGACGGGCCACAGATCCACAGATCTGGCAAGTCGACAGGCCCGGAGCAGATAAAAAGGCGCCCCCCCCCCCTTTTTGGGGGGAAACTGTTGACGGAGGAAGAAACGAACGGGAGGGGGAGGGGGAGGGGGAGGGGAAGGGGAGGCGACGAGAAACGAGGGGGGGTGTATTCCAGTCTCTGTTGGAACGATGCAGCGAAGAAGCAGCGCAAGAAAGGAATATAAGCGAACAAATCTAATACAGAGAGAGAGAGAGAGAGAGAGCCCAGAGAAAACCGGAGGCGGCCAGCAAGGCAAAGGGGGCAGCTCTAGGCTCCACCACCCGACACACCTACAGGCCACAAGCAGGTGGAGGAACGCGGATCTTCCACAACCCAAGTTGGTTTCAGCCTTGACTGGTACTCACCCTCTCTTCTCTCACATGGCATTGACAGAAAAGAGCAAGTGTTGTGAGTCTATACATAGAAGAGAGAACCACAGAGGAGGTACAAAGTTGTTCTTGCTGTATTGACCGATATCAGACTAACCCAAATTAAAGAAGATCCATATTTCAAATAAAATACCCAAATTAGACAATGAGATGATATGAGCGGGGTGCCGGAGCAGCTGGGGAAAGGAGGAAAGCCAAAATGGATGGACACGGAGAGACTTTCTCCATTCTAGAACTACATATCTGTACTTGGATCCTCCATGCCACAGAGGACGACCACCTTGGATTCACATGACAGAGACAAAAATCTCTCTTTTTTCTTCTAGAAGTCAAGCTAGTCTAAAAATCGAGGACGACACGTTCCAAAAACAACATAAAAAACCAGTGTGCGAGAGAGAGAGAGAGAGAGAGAGAGAGATGAATTACGTAACGATAGAAAAAAAAAGGAAGTTGGAGAAGAGAGGAAGGAGTAGAGGAGAAGGGACTTTCTTTCGCTTCTAATTTGCCATCGTACTTCTTCGGCCTTCCTTATTATGAAGGACAACATTTGTATTTTGCGCGACTGAGAAGCAAAAGTGGTTTACTTACTAAATTAATTAAATAAATTTTCTATTTCTTAGAACGTATTTGATTGGGACACTGAGATAAATTTTAAGATTTCAAATATTATATATTTTGATCGTCCCAGCCAAATATAATATGGGCCGATTTGACACCGAAATAGCGTCGCGCAAATTTCTCATCTGAGGAGAGAGAAATGTGAGGGGTCCACACTCTCTCCTTACACACATAACTCTTATCCGGGGTCAAACACCGTGTTCGACCCTCCGAAGTCGAACACGATAACCCGTTCAAAATTAGAGAGAGATAGCATTCTAACCTTGGTGCTCCGCATATTTCAAAATTAGAGAGATAGATACGTCTCAAAATCTCAATAACATCGCAGGGAGAAATTTTTTTTAGTAATTAAATATTTAATTAAACTTATCAATTATTTAAATCAACTCATTTAAACATCTCACTCTATCAACACTTTAAATCACTCTAATATTTATTACAATTTATCATTTCCAATGTAATAGTCTCGCGGAGAAAAAGACGGGAGATGTTTTCTCTCAAAATTTTATGTAAACTCAATAATTGTACGGTACATAGATTTTTCACGTAATCTTGTCGCACACATCCGAATCAAATACATCTTTAATCTCTATAAATGAATATATTTTAATTTTAATTTTTTAAATATAATTATTTTTTAATATTTTTTGATTTTTTAACTCTAATGAAAACTGTACGATATTAAAAAAATAAATATGACGATCAATATTACATGTTGAGAGTAACGTGCATTGAAAATCTCAGAAATATCATTCCTTCTGGCCACTCTGATAATGGAACAAAGGTGAAACAAAAGACTTTAACTCAAAGAATAAGTAAAAATATAATTTAATAAGATGAGTAAATTTGTTTACCTTAACTTAAAATTTCATGAAACAATTTATTCTAACCAAAAGATAGAGGTTAGGATAATTTTTTCCAACTTAACTTAAATATGTTTTAAAATAAAAAAATTAAAAACAACTTGTCTCAGTTTAAACTAATTCGTTTTTTCCAATTCCGTTATCAACGATTCTTTGATGTTAAATGAGAAAGGTACTGTATTTTGACCTCAAAGAGTCGAATGCGATATTCGGGGTCGGTTAAGAATGTTACGTGTGAGATGCGGAGGTGGGTCCCGATGTTTTCTCTTTCATCGGATGCCATATCCACCTCCGCTATTCTGAAAATAAACTGGCCCTAAGTGAAACTCACCTTGGGTTAAATTAACCCAAATTTAATAAAATATTAAACTACCCCTGATATGCAACAACTGATGTCTGCCCGGCCGTCTCCCCCGCTGATCCCCACCTCCCCCTTCGCCTGTTCTGCAACTTCTTGATTGTTTCCTCTGGTTGTTGCTTGGGTTCCTTATGGTGGAAGCCGGCCATTTGAATCGGGAAAGGGGGGAACCTTGCTTGGGTTTTTGGTGTTTTGTTTCTTGCCCCAAGTTTCGAATCTGGTGGAGATTCGAAATCTCATGGGGGGATTTGTTTTGGAAGGACTCCTCTCGCAGATCTGCCAAGAAAGTTTGGATTTTGGGGATTTCTTGTGGAAGAGGAGGGGGTGTTCTATCAGAGGTCAACCGGCGAGGGCTTCCCCCGATGTCTTCCCCCACCGAGGCTGCCGCAACATCGTACTGGTGCTACAGGTGCAGCCGCTTCGTCTGGATCCCGACGGGCGGCGCCGTCGTGTGCCCCGACTGCGAGACGGGATTCGTGGAGCCCGTGGTGATGCCCCCTGTTAGAGTGTGAAGCTCGAACTAGTCATCGTACGCCCTCGCACGCGAGCACATGCTCTGGGGAGCATCTGCTGCCTCAAGAGAGTATCCTTGGTGTCAAGGGAGAATGCAGTCCGGGTTCAAGTGGGGAAGCATATGTAGTCTCTCGGGAGTATCCACTACCTCAGGAGAGCATCCCTGGTGTCAGGGGAGAATGCAGTCTGGGTTCAAGACAATTCGATGTCAACCCTTTGGGGGAGAATATATCGTCTCTGGGGACCATCTACGGTCTCAGGAGAGCATCCGTGGTGACAGCGGAGCATGCATGACCAAGGTTCAGAGCATTTTATATGTTAACCCTGGAAGAGGAGTTCTGTTTAACAGGGGCATTGTTGTCTTTGGTACCCTGACTAATGACGCCCTAATCTCCTTGTATAAAAGGGTGTGAACTCTCTCTTTGTGTGTAGACCTATGGAGATCTGTAAATTCTCGTGAGTGATTATTCTAGTGGAATCATGTTACAGCCGTGGATGTAGGAAGGCACATCGCCTCCGAACCACGTAAAAATCTCTGTGTTCCTGTGTGATTGTCCATTCTATTTTTCTTTGTTTCTCTGTTCTGATCTCGCTTAGAGAGTCGTGAGTAAGAGAGAGGGTTGTCATTCACTATTTTTGCCCTAACAGAGCCTCGTTCGAGGAGAACAGTGGGAGCAATGACGGTGGATGAAGGAAAAGTGAGGATCGACAAGTTCGATGACAAGGACTTCGATTTCTGGAAGATGTAAATCGAAGACTACTTGTATCAGAAGAAGTTACACGAGCCGCTTCTTAGAACGATGCCAACAGGGATGAAGAAATAAGATTGTGATCTACTAGACAGACAAACACTCGGAGTTGTTTCCTTGACGTTGGCCAGAAACGTCGCCTTCAACATCGTGAACGAGAAGGCCACGACATGATTGATGAAGGCGCTATCAAATATGTATGAAAAACCCTCGACCTCAAACAAGATATATTTGATGCGTCGTTTGTTTAATTTGAAGATGGCCGAAGGTGCTTCTGTTACAGATCACATCAACGAATTCAACGTGATTACAACTCAGTTGAGTTCTGTAGAAATAAATTTTGATGATGAGATTCAGGCCTTGATTCTTTTATCCTCCTTACCTGAAAGTTGGGGTGCTACTGTGACGACTGTAAATAGCTCTTCTGGTTCAAACAAATTGAAACTCAATGAAGTTCAAGACTTGATTCTAAGCGAAGATATTTGTAGAAGGGAATCAGGTGAAGTCTCATGTTCTGCCTTGAATACAGAGAGCATGGGAAGAATAAAACAGCGGGGTCAAATAGGAGCAGATCTAAGTCCAAGAAGAGAGGTCAATCAAAGTTTGGTGGTGATGGGTGCTGGAATTGTGGTAAAAAATGACACCTAAAGAAAGATTGGAAGGTTCTAAAGAAGAAAAATCACAATGAAGGGTCCGCCAATGCAACTGCAGTAGAGCAAGTTCAAGATGCCTTAGTTCTTTGTGTTGACACTCCTTTGGAGTCATGGATTCTTGACTCATGTGCGTCGTTTCACTCTGCCTCGTGCAGTGAATATATGGATAATTATATTACTGAAAATTTTGGAAAGATTTATCTTGCAGATGATAAGCCTTTAGATATTGTGGGGAATGGTGGTGTCAATGTAAGGACCACAAATGGCACTTTATGGAAGTTAAAGAATGTAAGGGATGTACATGGCTTTAAGAGGAACTTGATATCTGTTAGACAATTTGATGATGAAGGTTATGTCACAACCTTTGTGGGTGGATCTTGAAAAATAACCAAAGGTGCTATGGTGATAGCACGAGGCAACAAGATGGGTACTCTCTACATGACTAACAACAAAGATACAGTGGCATTGGCTAATTCAGAAGTTAAATCCAAGATTTGACACTGCAGACTTGGTCACATGAGTGAGAAAGGGATGAAGATAATGCTGTCAAAAGGCAAGTTGTCTGGCTTAAAATCTGTGGAAGTTGGTCTTTGTGAAGACTGCATTTTTTGGAAGCAAAATAAGGTTACATTCTCAAAGACAATAAGAACTTTGAAGACACAGAAACTAGAGCTTGTGCATACAGATGTATGGGGTCCTTCACCAGTACCATCTCTTGGAGGCTCACTCTACTATATCACTTTCATTGATAACTCTACTCGCAAGTTATGGGTTTATTTTTTGAAAAGAAAATATGATGTATTTGTTACTTTCAAAAATTGGAAAGCCCTTGAAGAGAATGAGACATGTTTGAAGATGAAGTGTCTGAGATCAGACAATGGTGAAGAGTATAACAACAAAGAATTCAAGGACTTTTTTTTAGCTAGTGGTATCAGGATAGAAAGAACTGCTCCAAGAACACCACAACATAATGGAGTTGCCGAGCGCATGAATAGAACCTTGAATGAACGGGGCAGGAGCATGAGGATACATGTCGGACTGCCTAAAACATTTTGGGCAGATGCAATTAACACAACATCATTTTTGATAAATCGAGGACCATCTATCTCTTTGGATTGTGAAATTCCAGAGGAGGCCTGGACAGAGAAAGAGGTAAATCTTTCACACTTGAGAGTCTTGGGTTGTGTTTCATACGTGCACGTACATTCTGATGACAGGGATAAACTAGATGCTAAGTCTTTCAAGTGTTTTTTCATTAGATATGGTTCTGATGAGTTTGGATATCGATGTTGGGATGATGAAAATTAAAAAATTCTCAGAAGGAAAAATGTTATATTCAATGAAAATATTTTGTACAAAGACAGGGCTATTGTAGAATCTGACAGTGCAAGGAAACAAAATGAGAATGGTGGATAGGTTGAGCTAGAAGAAATTTCAGAAGATGATGTGAATGACAAGATGCATGATGTACTTGAAACATAAGCACAACCTAGTACACTGGTACAACTGAGAAGATCTGTAAGAATACCTAGGCCTACACAGAGGTATTCTCCATCTTTGCATTACTTATTGTTGACTGACGAAGGTGAACCCGAGTGTTATGATGAAGTAATGCAGGTTACATATTCTTGTAAGTGGGAGTTAGCCATGAAAGATGAGATAACTCATTGCAAAAGAATCAGACGTGGGAGCTAACTCAACTCCCTAAGAACAAGAAGGTATTGCACAACAAGTGAGTTTACAGAGTCAAAGATGAACCTGATGGCAGTAAGAGGTACAAAGCAAGGTTGGTAGTGAAGGGCTTCCAACAGAATGAAGGTATTGACTACACTGAGGTTTTTTCTCCAGTTGTGAAACTAACCACTATCAGATTGGTGTTGCGCATTGTTGCTGCTGAGGACTTACATTTAGAGCAACTAGATATGAAGACAGCTTTTCTCCGTGGTGACTTGGAGGAAGACATCTACATGTTGTAATCAGAAGGTTTTTCAGTCCCAAGCAAAGAAAATCGTGTGTGCAAGAAAAGCTTGTATGGTCTGAAACAAGCCTCCAGACAGTGGTACAAGAAATTTGATGAATTCATATGTAACAATGGCTTCATTAGATGCAATATAGATCATTGTTATTATCTTAAGAAGTTTGCTAATTGTTATATCATATTGTTGTTGTACGTGAATGATATGCTTATTGCAGGATCAAGTATGACATAGATTAACAATCTGAAAATGAAATTATCAAAGGAATTTGCTATGAAAGACTTAGGAGCAACAAAGTAAATTCTTGGGATGAGAATTGTGAGGGATAGAACCGCTGTCAGTGTAAAGCTATCTCAAGAAAGTTACATCCAGAAGGTGTTGGGCAGATTCAACATGGAGAATGCAAAACCGGTTAGCACTCCTTTGACAAGTCACTTCAAGCTGTCTAAAGAGCAGTCAGCAAAGTCTGCTGAAGAGAGTGAGTCCATGAAGAAAATTCTTTATGCATCAGCTGTAGGAAGTCTGATGTATTCCATGATTTGTACCAGACTGGACATAGCACATGCAGTGGGAGTTGTGAGCAGGTACATGGCAGATCTAGGCAAGCAACTCTGGGAGGCAGTGAAGTGGATTCCGAGATACCTAAAAGGCACATCAGGTAAGTCACTGTTTCAGGAAAAATGATGTTATCTTACAAGGCTTTGTTCATTCAGATCTTAGTGGTGATCTGGACACCAGAAGAAGCACCACTGACTATGTTTACACCTTGGGTGGCACTGCAGTGAGTTGGGTTTCAAAACTTCAGAAGGTTGTTGCTCTCTCAACCACAGAAGTAGAGTATGTTGTTGTCTCTGAAGCTAACAAAGAGGTGGTATGGTTGAAAATTTTTCTGAAGCAGTTGGGCAAGAAACAAAGCAGTAGTGTGCTTTTTGTGACAGTCAAAGTGTAATTCACCTTACCAAGAATCCTGTCTTTCATACAAGGACAAAGCATCTACAACTGAAGTATCACTTCATTCGTGCTCTGCTTGAAGATGATGTTTTATTGCTGGAGAAGATACTTGGGGCAGAGAATCCAGCAGATATGTTGACCAAGGTGGTGACCACAGAGAAACTGAGGCTGTGCAAAGCCTCAGTTGGCCTCTATGGATGATTGATGGAGGGATGCCGCAATAAGTATTTCCGTTGCTACATTCAGGAGGATCAACACATTGAGATGTTTGCCCTTCCTTTTTGGAGTTCAGACTCCAAGTGGGAGATTGTTAGAGTGTGGATCCCAAACTAGTCATCGTGCGCCCTCGCACGCGAGCACATGCTGTCTCTGGGGAGCATCCGCTGCCTCAGGAAAGCATCCTTGGTGTCAAGGGAGAATGCAGTCCGGGTTCAAGTGGGGAAGCATATGTAGTCTCTGGGGAGTATCCACTGCCTCAGGAGAGCATCCCTGGTGTCAGGGGAGAATGTAGTCTGGGTTCAAGGTAATTCGATGTCAACCATTTAGGGGAGCATATGTCGTCTCTGGGGACCATCCATGGTCTCAGAAGAGCATCCGTGGTGACAGCGGAGCATCCATGACTAAGGTTCAGAGCATTGTATATGTTAACCCTGGAAGAGGAGTTCTATTTAATAGGGGCATTGTTATATTTGGTACCCTGACTAATGACACCCTAATCTCCTTGTATAAAATGGTGTGAATTCTCTCTTTGTGTGTAGACCTTTGGAGATCTGTAAGTTCTCATGAGTGATTATTCTAGTGGAATCATGTTGCGGCCGTGGACGTAGAAAGGCACATCGCCTCCGAACCACGTAAAAATCTCTGTGTTCCTGTGTGATTGTTCATTCTACTTTTCTTTGTTTCTCTGTTTTGATCTCGCTTAGAAGGTCGTGAGCAAGTGAGAGGGTCGTCGTTCACTATTTTTGCCCTAACACCCCCCCCCCCGCCTGTTCCCCTCTAGCACAGACGCCGACGCTCGCTAGGTACCGCCATGTACATGCTCCACACCCCGTCCACTGTTGGCAGAGTTGGCGGTGCTGGTGGGGAAGACGGGGCCGGAGGGTCTAGATGGGAGTTGGGAGTGACGATAATGGGGTCCGACCGGTGGGGATCTCCACTGGGTTGGGGTGAGAAAACCCCGTAAACAAAGAGAGCGTTTAGCCTCAATTTGATAAAGAGTTAGTCTTGAGTTAGTGAGCTAGTCTAAAGTTAACTCAGGGTTAACTATTCTAATGGTTTGATAGGTAAATCTAATTGATCCGAATTAGGAGCAACTTAATCTTAGGTTAACTCAGTATTTCCTAATCCACCTTTTGAGATGGGTTAGAGTTAATCCAAAAATATTTAATACGCTCTATATCTCTCGTCATTAATGTTGATGTCTCTCTTCTCTCTCTCTCTCATTGACATTGAAGTGAACTACATATTAATTATTAAAATATTATATTATTATTTATTATTCACATTTAATTTTTAATTAGTGATGTTAACGATACTATTTATCAAAAAAATATTTTCATAATATAATTATATTATAGAATATATAAAAATAAAATAAAATATTTTTTAAGTGAACAGTAATCTATCAAGGCTATTTAGTACGCTATGTCTCTTGTCATTAATGATGCTCTCTCTCTCTCATTAAATGTGAAAGAAATTAAATGCTAATTATTTAAAATATTAAATTATTATTCATTACTCACATTTAATTTTTAATTAGTGATATTATTTATTAAAAAATTATTTTTCATAGTATATTTATATTATAGAATATATTAAAATATTAAAAAAATAAGTGAATAGTAATCTAACATATAATTAATTATGATTTTGACTTTTAAAATTTTTATCAGTGAAATTAATGATATTATTTATCAAAAAGATTTATTTTCATAATATATTCAATTTATATCATATATTAAATTTTTAAAAAATATTTTAAAATAAAATTTTAAAGATAAACAGTAACCCAAATCGATAAGTAATGACATTTTTATTTTTAAATTTTAATTAGTGAGATTAATTATGTTATTTATTAATTTTTATTATTTTTGATATTATATTTAATTTATAATATATATTAAAAATATTTAAAAACTAAAATAAATAAAGATTTTAAAGTGAACAAATACCCGTGAATAAAAAATTCAAAAAGAGCTATCATTGGTATCCGATTAACCTATTACCTATCAAAGCACATTGGATTAAAAGTAGATTAACCCGCCTACTTAATTCCGGATTAAATTTCCTCTTATCAAATCAAAAATGAGTTAGCTCCGGACTATTTTAAGTGGGTTAAGTTAGACCACTCTTAATCTAACATCCTACCAAATTGAGGCAAATTAAGGACTTTAAAAGAAATAATTATTATATTTAAAATATTAAAACAAAAATATATTTATTTGTAAGGAATAAAAAGTAAACCTCCCAATTTAAATCAACATAATGCCCGATGTTGCGAAAGAAAGAGAAAGACGGGGAATGTAATCAGAGATGAGAGTCTAAAAGGAAAGACTACGAGAGATATTCTTCCATTCCTATTCGTATCACTTTCGTTATCATTGTATTTACAAAAAAAAATTCTCTAATGAGAATATTATAATTTTAAATATTCTTAAATATTTTTTCTCCAATTAAGAGGTTTTTTCACTACTGTGATGCTTTTATTTTATTTAGACAATTATTCTAGATTTAACTATTATGCCATGAGAAGTCATATGTTTCCTGCAAGTCTCATCACCTGCAAGGAGTTTTGAACACAGGCTTGTATAAATTCATGGGCTAAATTCTTCTTCTTGCATAATCATAAAAGATAAAAATTTTAACCCAAAGCCTCCTTACCCGGTAGGAAGTTTTTTATTGCATTGAACCCTAAGTAGTTTCAAACTTTTATATTACATTTTTATTAGAGATTCTTACAGATAAATTAATACTATAATTAAATTTATAAAAAATATTTTAAAAATATATTAATAGACGTATCACTACGTAAAATTATCGAATAATACATAATGTCATGTAAGTCTATTTAATTGTGATTTTTTACAAATATTTTACAGAAATGTGATATTTGCCACTATGTTTATCGCCATATTTGTCACATCCATCCAGAATCAAACTGTCAAACAAATTTAGAGGTCAAACTTAAGTTAAAATTGGGAGCAACAAACTTAAATTGAGGGCATCAAACTTAAGTTCGTTGCTTCCAAATTTCTACGATCTAGATTTTGTAACATATCAAAAGAGTGGTAAAGAAAAATAAACAGTCTAAAATTTCTTTGTTGCATAATTCATCACAACACAAGGGAGATATCCAATTGCATTCACTTGTTGGAGGGATAAAATCTCTCTCCCATGAATCCACCCCCCTTCAAAGAGCACCTCACAACTAAGGTATGCGATATCTTTTGAACTAATTGTATCGGTCACGTTATGATACGATCCGATAGGATATGGTACACCATTGTCTCTTGCCATGTCAAGAAGAAGATTTTTTTTTTTCAAAAACATATTTTTAAATAAAATTTTATTTTTTTGCAAGATTAATTTTGAATTTCTAATATTAGCTTATTTAATTTATAAAATAAAATATGTATATTAAGAATAATAAAATTTATTGTTTCTTTTTTATGTGATTACACATAATTAAATATATTATGTAACAATATAAAAATAAGTAATGTCAAAAAATAATGTACATGATTAATATTTATTTAATAAATATATATATATATATATATGATACAAAATTGATTATTTGACTCATCTTATTTAAAGATGTCTTAGTTATAATCGGATACATATGATTCATGATTTATAAAACCTAACTATATCTTAATAAGTGAAGTTATGTACGAGTGAGACAAAATGTAATCATCGTTCCTAACCCCGTTAGGAGTTGGTCGCCCTCCCCGCCCCTCCCCGCCGCCCGGAATCGCTGCAGACCTGTCACCTCGCCGCCTGAACAATTGGAAGCTCCGAACCATCGCCCCTCCTCCGATGACCCAACACCCCGCCTTGCCCCCCTATTTAACTCCCGATCGACACGAGTCAATCAATCTGCACGTGCCGATCTTATCCCTGTGATCCCTAAAATATATCGATCGCCTTCATGTCACGCCCCCACACATGCAGAGATCTCTGATCGGTACAATCCGACACGTGAAAACATGCAGAGTGGAGTGCCCGGATCGCTACTGCAAACCCTGGCCGACATCGTAACCACGCAAGATTCTCGGAGCGTGCAGGAGCCGGTGGACATGGCGTGTGGGCAGCGTTTTCCCTCCCTCGCCTGGGGCCCCTCCGGCGTCTCCTCAAGTGGTGGTCGAGAGAGAGAGAGAGAGAGAGAGAGAGAGGGGCATGACAATGACGGGTTTCCGATCCCACCCGGGCCACCCCCACCGGGTCACCTTATTAGGTTCGGATTGCCACTCATCTTGCAGGATTCCCCTTGATCCGATGAGGGGTCGATCTGACTTTAGTTTGACTTAGATAGATTCATCCACTCACGTATTTGAAATAAAATTGATAATACATTTTAATATTCTTCATATATAAAATACAAGATTTATTATTATTGATATATTATATTCTTATTTTTAAATATAATATTGATACTTAAATAATTTATAACGACTCAACTTACAATACCACAGACTCAGGACTAAAAGCTCAAAACGAATCCACCGTATCAAATTAATAAATAGATAATGCACTGCAAACCATGTCAAGTGATGAGTGAGTTGATATAAAAATGAAGCTGTCAGGGACCTCCTCTGGCGCACACGCCCATTCACCGGTCGCCTTCCAAACCTGAATGGTGTGAACGGGCACCATGTGTTGGAGGTAAAGGCGCTCGAAGTCATCAAGATTCTTCGACTTTCTTTGTGCGAGCATGAGTATATCCGTAAAAGTTTGGTGAGCACGAACGGGATAGAATTCTCGGAGCAGCAAATTACTAAGATGTTGAATTCCTTGATCAACAATTTCTCGTTTTGTGTCGTCGGGTAAATTTGCCCACCAGTGTTTTATCTTGTGTGAATGATGGGAGGGGAAGTAACGGGTGAAGAGGTGCAAAAAGAAGATGCATTGTAAGTCATATGATTTGAGGCTCCAGAATCAAAGTACCATCCCTCGGAAAACATACCTGAGGGTGCTGAGAGGGCAGAAGTAGTGGAAGAGTTGGTGCCCATACCAGAAATCGCTTATTGAATCATCTCCTGAATATTTTCGGCAGTGAGGGAGCCAATATCTGATGTAGAGGTACCCGTCATCTCTGTTGGAGTAGAGGTGGCAGCAAGCTTGGATGCGTTGTAGTTCTTCTTCCCAGCCTTCATATTATTGGAGCTTGGAGATGGGCAATTTCTCACCATAAGTGGTTGCACTGGACTTGAGAAAGATTTTTGAATGGCTGTCTAGGTACCCGAGTGGGATATGTTGGGCGAGACTGAGAATCAGTGGCAAGAACAGAGGAGCCCTCAATAGATGACACCGTTGTAGTTGTTCTTTCGAGTCTCTTCAACAATCAACTCAGAGAGAGCAGAATCCACAGAAGGGAGAGGTGCATGATGTAACATAGAAGACCGTAGCATTTCAAAATCATCATGTAAAGACACAAGGAATTGAACTAGCCGACTTTCTTCTTATATTGATAATGCAGCTCCGCATTCGTAGTCCACATTGGTTCCATCAGGGCTAGTTGATCCCAAATAAGAGACATATGAGAATGAAAATCTGATACAGATTGGCCCTTCTGATGTTTGAGATTGCAAATGTCTAACTCCAATTTATATTTCTTGGCATTGTTTGTCTGATTGTATCTCTTGGATAAGAAATCCCAGAGATCTTTTGCAGTTTCAAATTTTCCAAATTGTTAGACTGATTGAAGGGTTTACAATATTGGCAACCCATGTAATTATCTTATTATTATTTATGTCCAACTGCTCATAACTATCATCTATGGGTGCAGGACATTTTTCAGTACCAATGGACATTGAGGAGGGTAAATCTGGCTTGGCTCAGAAACGGCCCACGCCCACGTTGCCCATTGACATTTGGACGCGCCGAGCCCAAGCAAGGGGAGAGCACGCACGCTCAGCCCAATAAAGAAGAGGCCGGCCCAACAGAGCATCGGATTTCGCGACACCGATAAGGCCGGCCCAAGCGCGGTTCTCGTCGGAGGACACTCCGACTTGACCCCATAACGAGCGAGCACGCTCTATGAGTGCCGTGAGACTTGCCCAGGCACCGGCCGACGCCGGGGCTATCGTCCTCCAACGGGAAACTCCCGCCAACATAGCGGGGAACGTTACTCCAACTAAACGGACCCTTCCCTATCAAGGGATGAGGCCCTCGCTCCAGGACAACCCATATAAAAGGGACATCGACAAGAGAGAAGAACATGGTAGATTCTTCTACTAGACTCCACGCTACTACGCAAGAGGACACTCCTGTCCCAGAACTTCTTATTGAGAAGATAGCAGCCCTACCAGCAACGACGACGAGAGAGCCATCTACGTCCAGAGAGCTTCTTCCTTCTGAGCAGCCTTACCACTGTTAGTGTTGGTGTGTTACAGGCCAATTTCGGGTCGGGTAGGCCCAATAGTTGTACGATCTTATTCATTATTAATAAAGTGGTGTTTAAGCGTAAATATGCGATTGTGTTACTTTACGTTGTCCCTAGGATATGTGGTTGTAAAGTCAACTCGAGATGAGATCTCGAACATGAGACTTACTTTACATGAACACATACCTTAAACTGTTCCTGGTTGGAGGGTAATCACTCGGGGACTTTGATTACCTATTAAACCAGTACACATGATGTGTCAGTGACCAGTCTCATGGTCATTGGTGCGGGGCACAAACACATATGTGTATGTGTATGTCCTTGGAGGATGTGCACTGAACTGCTCCGCTATTGGATCTTCAGATGGTTGATTATACCTAATGTCAACTGAAGATCCAACGGTCACAGTAGCATCGTTGGTCATTTGA
This sequence comes from Amorphophallus konjac, assembly GCA_022559845.1. Lineage (NCBI taxonomy): Eukaryota > Viridiplantae > Streptophyta > Magnoliopsida > Alismatales > Araceae > Amorphophallus > Amorphophallus konjac. The sequence continues at coordinate 78,553 of JAHNEJ010001575.1, forward strand.
CCTGAGATATTGATCGGATCCACTACAAGAAAAAGTGGCAATAGCGACCGAATTAGAGACCGAATAAATCGGTCGCTAGTCGGTCCCAAATAGCGACCATATAGCGACCGATATAATCGGTCGCACGTCTGAGACCCATTTTGCGACCGAATTTATTTCGGTCTCTAATTGGTCGCTGATCTTGCAACCGAATTTATTTAGGCCGCGAAGCGGTCGCAAATCACTCATCTCCCCCCCCCCCCCCGCCACCACCTCCCCCCCCTCCCCCCCGCGTCCCCCCCTCCCCCCTGCGGCCCCCTCCCTCCCGAGCCCCCCTCCGCCCGAGCCCCCCCTCCCCCTGCGGCCCCCTCCCGCCCGAGCCCCTCTCCGCCCTAGCCCCCCTCCCCCTGCGGCCCCCTCCCCTCCCGCCCGATCCCCCCTCCGCCCGAGCCCCCCCCTCCCCCTGCGGCCCCCTCCCGCCCGAGCCCCTCTCCGCCCTAGCCCCCCCTCCCCCTGCGGCCCCCTCCCGTCCGAGCCCCTCTCCGCCCTAGCCCCCCCTCCCCCTGCTGCCCCCTCCCGCCCGAGCCCCTCTCCGCCCGAGCCCCCCCTCCCCCTGCGGCCCCCTCCCGCCGAGCCCCCCTCCGCCCGAGCCCCCCCTCCCCTTGCGGCCCCTCTCCCGCCCGAGCCCCTCTCCGCCCGAGCCCCCCCTCCCCCTGCGGCGCCCTCCCGTCCGAGCCCCTCTCCGCCCTAGCCCCCCCTCCCCCTGCTGCCCCCTCCCGCCCGAGCCCCTCTCCGCCCGAGCCCCCCCTCCCTCTGCGGCCCCCCCATCTCCCCCCCGCGACCAGCTCCCATCGGCGGTGGACGGACGACTGCGAGCGGCGTGGCGAGCGGCGGTGGACGGACGACCGGCGTGGCGAGCGGCGGTGGACGGACGACTGCGAGCGGCGGCGGGGACCGGCCATCGGAGGTAAGTGAGGCGGACCCCCGCCGGAGCCCCCCTCCGCCCGAGCCCCCCCTCCCCCTGCGGCCCCCTCCCGCCCGAGCCCCTCTCCGCCCGAGCCCCCCCTCCCCCTGCGGCCCCCTCCCGCCGGAGCCCCCCTCCGCCCGAGCCCCCCCTCCCCTTGCGGCCCCTCTCCCGCCCGAGCCCCTCTCCGCCCGAGCCCCCCCTCCCCTTGCGGTGGACGGACTTTTTATTTTGTTAAACATGTTAAAGTTTTGTGTGTTTACATTTCATTCGCATAGGGAAAATGTCTGAAGATCGTTCATGGATGTACCGTAGAGTAGTTGATCAGGTGGTGTCTATGGAATTTAAAAATGGAGTTGAGAGATTCATTCAGTTTGCTTTGAGAAATCCTATTGAAGCTGTAGATTGTGAGGGTCGTATCCGATGTCCTTGTGTAGTCTGTAAGAATTTGAAGTGGCTGACAACATGGGATGTACAACGTCATTTATACAGAAAGGGGTTTGTTAAAGATTATACAAACTGGATATGTCATGGTGAAACATTGTGGTCCTACGAGCCTGCCAATAGAGGAAGTGGAAGTTCATATGTTGATATGGTCATAGATGCTGCTGGTCCAGAATTCAATGTTCATGAGGAGCATGTACACAATGAAGAACCGCCAAACAAGACAGCTGAAAGATTTTATCAGCTACTCAAAGATGCTGATGAGCCATTGTGGAATGGATGTCAAAATCACTCTCGACTGTCTGCGGTGTCACAATTATTGAACTTGAAATCTGAATTTCACATCAGTGAGATTTGTTTTGATCGTTTGTTACTGATTATCAAAAGTATGTTGCCACAAGATGAGAAATTACCTGAAAATTTTTATCGTGCAAAGAAGATGGTCACTGACTTAGGGCTTGGATATGAGAAAATAGATGCATGTCCTAATCATTGCATGCTATATTATAATGAGGATAAAAGTAAGGTATCATGTTCCATATGTGGTCATGATAGATTCAAGCCTAAGAAAGGGGACAATTCAAAGCAAAAAGATATACCATATATGTCATTGCGGTATTTTCCTATTGCACCGAGATTGCAGAGAATGTATATGTCACCAAAGATAGCTCAACATATGAGATGGCATGCGGAAAGAGTACGTCGACAACATAATGTAATCAGTCATCCTGCAGATGCCGAAGCTTGGAGTCACTTTAACCGTGCTCATCCTACTTTCTCAAAAGAGTCGCGTAATGTAAGGCTGGGTTTATGTACTGATGGATTCAATCCATTTGGAGGTTCAGTGACTTCCTACTCTTGCTGGCCAGTTTTCGTGACACCATATAATCTTCCGCCAAATATGTGCATGAAACGAGAGCATTTATTTCTATCATTATTGATCCCTGGTCCAAAAAATCCTGGGAAAAAACTAGACATATATCTCAGGCCGTTGATTGATGAGTTGAAATTGTTATGGACTGATGGGGTTACTACCTATGATGCATCCAGAAAACAAAATTTCACTATGAAGGCTGCATTGATGTGGACAATAAGCGACTTTCCTGCATATGGAATGTTATCTAGCTGGAGCACTCATGGAAAACTAGCATGTCCTTACTGTATGGACAGTTCCAAATCATTTGTACTTAAGCATGGTGGCAAGTCATGCTGGTTTGATTGTCATCGACGATTTCTACCAAGGGACCATCCGTTTAGAAGGCAAAAAGATGCATTCTTAAAGAACAGAATTGAATTGGAAGAAGCTGATTTTGAACGGTTGTCTGGTCCACATTTAGCAGCAAGTGTACAGAACTTACCAGATATAGCACAATTGTCGAGCAGCACAAGACAGCTCCCTGGATTTGGGAAGGATCACAACTGGGTCAAAAAAAGTATCTTCTGGGAATTGCCTTATTGGTCAACTCTTCTTATACGACATAACCTCGACGTCATGCATGTTGAGAAGAATGTCTTTGATAATGTGTTCAACACTATTATGGACATAAAAGGCAAAACAAAGGATAATGTGAATGCTCGTTTAGACGTGAAAATACTTTGTAAACGTCCAGAACTGGAACTTATTGATAGAAATGGTAAAACAGTTAAACCGAAAGCAATTTACGCCCTTGGAGCTGCACAGATTAAAGAAGTATGCTTTTGGCTAAAACAATTGAGATTTCCAGATGGTTATGTGTCTAACATTGCTCGTTGCGTGAATACAAATGAGGGGAAAATATATGGAATGAAAAGTCATGACTGTCATGTGTTCATGCAGAGGTTGTTACCTATTGTATTTCGTGATATGATGCCGAAGCCGATATGGGGAGCAGTGACTGAGTTAAGTCAGTTTTTCAAAATTTTATGTGCATCAGAGCTCAGGTATGAAGATGTGGAAACTATTGAACAGAATGTGATCACGACAGTTTGTAGATTGGAAAAGATATTTCCACCCTCATTCTTTGATTCAATGGAGCACCTGCTTATACACTTACCATATGAGGCTAAAGTAGGAGGGCCAGTACAATTTAGATGGATGTATCCATTTGAGAGGTAATATATATATATTTTCTCCTCATAATTCAATTAGATGCTGATGTGTTTTTCATTATCTTATGAACATTCTGGTAGGTGCATGCATGAATTGAAAATGAAAGTTCGCAACAAGGCAAAAGTAGAGGGTTCCATTGCGGAGGCGTACATTATGGAAGAAATATCAAATTTCTGTTCAATGTACTTTGAACCTGAGGTACAAACTCGTCGTACTCGGCCACCACGTAATGATGATGGGGGAGACTCCGTTCACTCTGAGCGGCTGTCTATATTTAAGTATCCTGGACGTGCGTATGGACGTTCTTCGAGTCGGATGCTAAATGATAGAGAATTGCACTGTGCAGAAATGTACATCCTTTTAAATTGTATGGAGGTTGAACCTTATGTTGCGTAAGTTCTCTGCTCACATTACATTGTGTCTATAACTTATTATTTTTCATTCCATCTATAATGCTCCAATGGTCGTAATACAGACAATTTGACTCAGAATTAATCCAAAGATGTCCATATCTCACTGACATGGAGGTTGAAAAAGAACGAGAAAAATCATTTGCTTCTTGGCTGAAATATCGTGTAAGTATTATTACTACTCTTTCTCCTTGTTAGGCCAATGACAAATTCTGACTAGTGTGCTCTCCATATGTAGGTTGAAAATGGTTTTATTACTGATCAAAGAATTCGAGAGAGTAGTTATGGCCCATCGAAAGTTGCACGTACATATCCAGCATTTATTGTGAATGGGTATAGATTTCACACTAGACAATATGGGCAGAATAAGTCAACAATGAACAGCGGGGTATGTGTGAAAGGAAGTACATATAATGAAAACGAACGTGATTATTATGGTATTATTGAGGAGATCTTAGAATTGCAATATCTCGGAGATGACAACCATATATTTCTGTTCAAGTGTCATTGGTTTGATCCCAATTCTGTTCGAAATGACACAACATATGGGATTGTCGATATCAGACATAAGTCTAAATTGAATACTTATGATCCATTCATTTTGGCCGCACAAGCCCAGCAGGTCTATTATACAAAGTATCCATCGTCTAGAAATAAAGAAAGAAATGATTGGTGGGCAGTTTGCAAGGTTAAGACAAGGCTTTTCCCGGATTATGAGTTGGATTTGACTGAAACAGTAGAGTTGGATGTGAATGCCGAATTCTTTCAATCAGACTTGGGTGATGATGTAGAGTTGCCTGCTTCTAGTGATGAATCTGTGGAGGCACTGTCTTTATCTAAAGAGAATGAAGTGGAAGAAGTCGATCCAGAACAACCTGAAATACAGTTGGGGGACTCCGAAGAGGAGGAATATATTAGTGATCAAAATGAATCTGATAATGAAGATGTGAATGTTGAATTTGATATATCTCCAACATCTGAAGATGAAATGGAGAATGTTTGATTAATGGTATACAATTTTACCTAAAATTTTAATACTCTGTAACTTTCTTTCTTTCAATATTTGATGAATATGCATGTATTTTATTACCAGTTGAAGATATGGTTCGAGGACGGCGTGGGACTTCTTCAGGTGGGAGGGGAGAGGGTAGCGGGAGGAGATTTACTTCCATTTCTACACCGGTAGTAGGTATGTATACTTTCATGTATAATGCATTGTAGTATTTGTTTAAAATAATTCTTTATGTTTTTGTGGTATCTTATTCTTATTTTCACAGGACCCACGACCTCTGCACCGTTACCACCGACCTCTGCACCGCTACCACCGGTAGTAGGTATGTATACTTTCATGTATAATGCATTGTAGTATTTGTTTAAAATAATTCTTTATGTTTTTGTGCTATCTGATTCTTATCCTTACAGGACCCACGACCTCTGCACCGTTACCACTGACAACAGGTAGATTGACGGCCTCTGCACCGCCATCACACATGGCGAGTGGATCTACACCTCCTCCAGCTGAGTCAGGTATGTTCATTTACATTTCTATATTTTTTTGATAGTTTGTTTTATTTATTTTTGTCCATTTCGTATAGTACGTGCTGATGACGAGACGAGTCATCACGAGGGGGAGGGCAGTTATAATGAGACGATGCGGGCAGTGTGGATAAATGAAGGGTATGTAATGCATTATTTTTGTTATCTATTCATCATTGTGGTATTAATATTTTCAATTTCAGGAATAAAATAGAGCCAGCCCAAGCATCACAATTTATTACAAAGTCAATTGAAGCACATTTTCCAGGCCCCATCCGTCGCTTTTCTGATTTTCCGATGGATGTTCGGGATTTATTGTTCACTATGTTCTTGGTATTTATCTTATTTTATCATATTAAGTCATTTTCCTGCTATATTTTAACACACTTATTGTTATGTAACATATAATTTATTTTTTGTTAATATGTAGAGGAATCATCGATTCACAGAGCATTCAGATGAGTTACGTGCTAGATCTGCATGGACAACTACTGCAAGAGCAAATTTCAAACATCTTATGCACAATATCCGAAAAAATGCAGAAAGAGCATGTACAAGTACAGATAAGAACCAATGGAAGGAGCATGGGCCTGTGTGGATGAGAAAGGAGTATTGGACGGAGCTGTGCAACATTTGGGGAACGGAGAAATGGAATGACAATTCAAACAAAGCAAAGCAAAACAGAGCAGCGCATCCTGAAGCGAATGTACACACGGGTGGCTCTGTCTCCTTTGCAACGCATAAAGCGAGATTGGTAAGTACACTTCTACATTTGTAATTTTTTTTAATCTAATAATAAACTGTGATTTATTTGAATAACAGGAAGTACAATTAAAGCGGCCACCTCAATTTCAAGAACTTTTTGATCATACTCATAAGAAGAAAGGGACAAATGCTTACATTAGTGAGAAAGCTCGGGAGGTAGCGGTAAGTGTATACATTAATAGTTTTCATTTAAGATTAAACTGTAGAATAATTTTGTTTTGTTTTTTTGTTTTTTGCAGGACTCATATAGTAGAGGAATGGATGAGAGGTACGGGGATGACAGTCAGCGTCCAGAGTTGGATCCTGACATTTGGGTTGCAGCATCTGGGGCACCCAAGAAAGGCCATGTTTATGGTTTTGGACATAGCTTGGGCACGACTAGGGTGTTATCATCATGCTCGAGTTCGGTCTCACATGCGACCTCTCCATTTACCACACCAGCAGCCCCAGATACCACACCAGCAGCCCCAGATGGTTCTTCCAGTGCCGCCCCGACCATGACTCCAGATATGTTTAGGGCGATCGTCAACGAGACCGTCTCTCAGAATATCTCAACCATCGTCTCTCAGACCGTCTCCCAGATGCTCACAGAATTGGGACTTGCTAGTAATAGAGCACCTCCTGCACCTCCTGCACCTCGTGCACAGCAGCCTCCGGTAAGTATTTTATTTGATTGATTTTCTATTTGTTAACTCTAAATATCATCTTACAAAATATAAGAATTTAGATTGAGGAGGGGAAAATATCATTTTCTTAACTCTATGAACTTGGGTTTGAGGGTCCAAAATTGAAAAGAGAGGTCCAATCAATCCATCGATTGTTCCAACACGACATGGGGGGTGAAAGTAACCTGTAGAAACTGACGGAGTTCAAATTGGACTCCAAATTTGAGCTCGATGCTCAAATTTACATTTCCTAAATAGAACCAAGTTAATCGAGTGTAAGAGGGTCAAAAATAAAGAAATATATGTCCAATTAATTTGTCAATGACTCCAACACGACCGGGAAGGTGAGAGTGACTTGTAGAAACTGACGGAGTCCAAATTGGACTACCGATTTGAGCAAAACGTTTAAAATTGTCATTCGTCAATTTCACTTAAATGAAAAACATCTTGCTTTTAATTTTCAAGAAAAATTGATTTCTTTATTAAGGATTTGATTTTAATTTTTTTAAATGATATACAGGATCATCCGTCGCGAGATGTTGGACGAGACGACGACCAGGATGACACATATGCGGAGGATTTGTGATTTCATTTTAGTTATTTGCATGTTGTCATTTTATTATGGATGTATGATTAATTTGTGTGTTTGTATGTGATGAATTTGAAGTTCGTGGAGATTGTGATTTGTGTAGTTGATTTATATGTTTTTATGAAATTGTTATTTATCAGGTTATTTATTTTATTAAATTGTTATTTATCAGGTGATTTATAGTCGATTATATAAATTTATAAAAAAAAATACTGCAAAATTAGCGACCGAATAGCGACTGTCTTTATTATTTATTTTATTAAAGTATTAAAATTAGCGACAGAATAGCGACCGAATAGCGACTGTCTCTATTATTTATTTTATTAAATTATTATTTATCAGGTGATTTATAGTCGTTTATATAAATTTATTTTAAAAAAATACTACAAAATTAGCGACCGAATAGCGACCGCATAGCGACTGTATATATTAGCGACGGGTCATGCGACCGATTGATATCGGTCGCTATCCGCGACTGATATTGCGACCGATAATTATCGGTCGCTATCCGCGACTGCTTCTGCGACCGATAATTATCGGTCGCTAATGGCGACCTATTCTGCGACCGATTTATATCGGTCGCCATTTAGCGACTATTAGATAGCGACCGACATGTTCGGTCGCTAATAGGTGTCTGTTTGGTCGTAGTATCTCTTTGCGACCGATCTGCGACCGAATAGCGACCGGGAGGTCGGTCGCTACTCGCGGTTTTTCTTGTAGTGATCTTACACGAGGACTGGAATGGTTTAATTATTTAGCTAAGTGACTTTAACCATAAGTCATGAGTTGCCGAGTCATTAACCACTCCAGGAGACGTGTGAAGATCATCAATGGTCAAGAGGGGATCGCTCACTGTCGGGTATATATCAGACAGTTAATGGGTCATGACATTGACGCTCCATTAAATCCCTGGTCAGGGTCGTGTGAGTTCATTTAGAACGGACGTCATACACTTTAAGGGGGTCATAGTCAAATGGCACGATCATGGGGTTTGACAGAAACCATACCATCGATCGTACCAGACTCAGAATGAGCGAGGGATTATATCGATGCGGTAACTGTGGACTTACAGGTACAAGACAGGCTGATTTAAACCCGGCGTCCTCTAGGATCACGCGGATTTGCTTGACCCAACGTGATCGAAAGGTTCGGAATAAATTAAACTACTATTTGGCTCTTATAGAAGCGAAGAATATGTTTAATTTACTTCTAATTGGGAATTAGAAGTTAATGGGTCTTAAACTAGAGTGACTATGGGCCTAGAGGATCACACACAATAGATTCTTGGGTGACGAATTATTATTATACAAGTGTATGTATTAATTCCTTTTAATTCTTTTTGGAAAGGAGTGTAAATGGAGCTTAATACATATGTATAATAATAGATATGACATATATACAGTTTTGGTCTTTTGGAATCCTTTTCTAAAAAGCCTAAACTCTATATATAGATCCTACGTGAAGCTCATTCGAGCTTCTTCTTTCCTTCCCTTAAGCTAACCAAGTATTAAGCTTAAGGGAGAGGATTAGTCTCCCCCTTTCTCCCTCTTGCTCTCTCTCTCTCTAGAAGGTGATAGAGTCGGGGATAGTCGTGCCGGGGAGATACCGTCGCTGCGCAAGGGTCCGTGTGGATCGTCTCTAGAGGCCGTACTGTTGTGCGGCTCAGTTTTTCTGCATCGGGCTTAGCGGACAGCGTCGTTCCGCGCAAGGTGAAACACGCAACCCGTAATTAGGATATTAGAAACATCGATTAGAGCACTATGGACGCGGATTTTTATTTATTTATTATTTGTTCATTTATTTATATTTATGGATTTATTGGCGTGCCAGTCACATGTGTGACGATTTCATTGTGCGCTCGATCTGACATGGTCAGTCGATTGTGAGTGATCGTGTCGGGACCTGAAGTCCGTCATACCATGAACGTTATGACGTTAATTACGTCCTTCCGGGGAAGGACAACCCTTGATTAAACGCTAAAGTAAGAGGCCTCGAGAGGTAAACAGATATTCACATGCTTAACTTTAAACTTCATACCAGGGCCGGGGAGGCGGGTAAGATGATAACATCAACCACAGAAACCGACTAGATCGTGTGGTTGGCGG
>JAHNEJ010001576.1:0-93728 GCA_022559845.1 Amorphophallus konjac
ACTTAAAAAATATTCCAAGAAAAAAAGTAATTTTTTTGAGATCACAAGTTGTTTAGATAAGAAAAAAGTCAAATCTTGCGTAAACTAATGATAAATCCTAGCTACCATTAATTATTATTAAGAGTGGGGTGGGGAGGGGAGGGGAGATAGATCTTAACGTTTATTTTCTTAAACGATTAATGTCAAAAACTAAGTTTTATTAGAAAGTAAACTTCTTTGTCTAACTTTCTAAAACTCCTAATTCATCTCTGAGAACCGCTTTGATAATTAAAGGGTTATCCCATATATAGTTAATTTGGATTAGCCTACTTGTAATTTTTCTTTGGACAGCTTAGATTAACTATTCGGGTTAAAGAGTGAGTTAATTAGCTAGTTAGCTCTGGATTAGCCACCCATCCATTTTCTCCTACTTAATTGTCAAACAAAGAATAGACTAACTCTGAAATAAATTAAACCGATAGACTTATCCTAACCTTTATCAAAACAGTGCTTTGGGTGGGTAGAGGGGGCGGTGGATGGCGGGCCGGGGGGAGGGCCGTGGGAGGGCAGTGGAGGGCGGAGGGGGCTGTGGGAGGAAGGGTCTGGTGGCGAACGGTGGTGGGAGGTGGTGGGAAGGTGGAGGAGGGCAGAGGGGGGTGGGAGGAGGACGACATAGGCGGTGGGCCGATGGGAGGCCGGAGGAGGCAGCGATGGCCAGACCCCCCTTCCACCCCCCCCCCCCCCCTCATCTCGCCTCCCAGCGCCCACCATCACCTCCTCTGGCCTCCCACCGACCATATCTGGCCGCGGTGGGAGGGCAGAGGAGGCGACAGTGGGTGGTGGAAGGGCGAAGGGGGCGGTGGGGGGGTCTGGCCACCACCGCCTCCTCTGGCCTCCCACCAGTCAGATCTGGCCGGTGGGAGGCCTGAGGAGGCGGGGGTGAGCTGTGGGAGGGCGACGTGGGTGGGGGGGGGGGGGGGGGGCGGGGGGTGGTGGGGATCTAGCGTGGGAGGGCAGTGGGAGGGTGGAGGAGGGCGACGGGGCCGGTGGACGGCGGTGGGAGGGCAGAGGAGACGGTGGTGGTGATTTAAGTTTTAGATTTAATTTAGATGTATTAGATTTAATTTTCATGTTTTAGATATAATAGTGATATACATGTTTAACTAAATTTACATAAGTTTTTCAAAATAATAATGATATTCGTGTTTAACTAAATTTGCATATTAATTTATAATTTTTTTAAAATAATAGTGATATAGATATTAATATATTTTAGGGAATGACATATCTATAATTTTACTTATAACAATGACATGTATGTAAAAAAACTTATATTAAATTATTCTTGATAGAGATATTTGATACGGAATCAAACATCCCGTAAAAAGTGAATCAAAAATTCCAGATCTCAATTCCCGAACATACAATGCAACTGGAAATAATTTGAGAGGAGGAGTTTTTTTTTAATCCTTGGAGAGAGAATAAGCAACCATATTAGGTAATTTTTGGGGATTTTGAATGTGCCCTCTTTTTCTTCTTATCTCTCTTTTAACTCCCAAAATCCATCCAAATTAAAAGTTGGTGGGACATATGCACTTTTGGAAGAGATCATGAGAGGGTGAGGATTCTAGTAACGGAATCCCCAAAATCTTTTCCTAATATTATTTTCAAATGCACCTTAAATCTTTTCCTAACATTATTTTAAAAGTAATTCAAAAAAATAAAAATACCCTCTTCATCACGTATCGATGTGTTGCCACCGTATCATCTCGTATCGAATCGTGATTGATACGAATGATATCTCCGATTCGACAAATCTTGGTTCGAACAAATGTCTATGATCATCATCCAATCCGTCGTGTTCAAGTATATGTTTTAAAAAGAATTTCAACCATACGATGTATTTACATCTGACGGACGTGAGGTGTCCATTCGGATGCTTCACATCGTGTCATCCAAGTCTATCTCGGATGGATGAATCTTATGATCAACATAAATATATATGTAGCCTTTGAAGATAAAACATTATACAATTTACAAAATTATATTTCGGTTATCTATTTTAAAAATTATTTAGAAAATGGATTCAACAACAGTAACTTAATTTTGTGTATGTTATGAGAAACGACTTATCCCAGTTTTCGTATGCTTTCGTAGTCAAAGGAGCCCGATCCAAGTCGCCATTCCCTGGTGTTGGTGTGGCATTGGGTTCGGTTAATGGGGGTTCCCATTTGGGGGACCCTGCACTTGTGCCTTCCCGGATTTCTTACACTACCGATTTGTTACAGTTACCACCACGTACCCTTCCTCCTCCCCGTGCGGCCGTGCCGTGGGTACTTAATTAGGTGATGGGTCTCTCTCCTCCGGTCATATGCCTCACCCGCCGGCGGCCAATCACCCTCCATCTCCACATACATTGGGCATGCCCATCCCGATGACCAGTACTCCAAATCTGAACCACCCACCAGCCCAAGGTGGTGGTGGTGGTGGTGGGGGAGAAGCGGAGGCGGCCTATTACCACCCAAACAGGCGGTTTAGTACAGACAACAAAGAATACCAGTGAAGTGGACGCGAAGAAACGAAGCGCATCATTTCATTACGCTGTTAAGCAAATCCACCCTCTAACGACCTCCCCGTGCGTACCCATAAAATTCCCCAACCCCCCTCCTCGATCTTCTCCTTCCACTGCCACCGCCTCCCCCCACTAGCACCATCTCTGTCCTATACAAGCACACCTAGCTCCTCTCTCTCACATCTCTCTCTCTCTCTCTCGATCTCTCTGAAGCATATCTTTTTCCGAGGAAGAGGAATTAGAGGAATGCACAAGGCTGAGTCAGGCATGGAGAGCGATGATGGAGAGGTTGTCCTCGTTGGGAGAGCCGAGATCGACACGAGAGCCCCCTTCCGGTCGGTGAAGGAAGCCATCGTGCTGTTTGGAGAGAGAGTCCTGGCGGGGGAGGTTTACGCCAACAAGCTTAACGAGGTACGGCTACTGATTAGCTGCTCATGCCTCTCCGTCCTCTTCCCATGCACCAATCCTGGTTGTCGTGGGTTAATTTTTGAACCCAGAAGGCTTTCGGCAGAAAAGGGTTCGAGGATTAATCCGGCAGGGTAAACACAAGGGAAACTGCCAAATTGTCATGCTTAATCAGATGCATGTTGTTCATGCAATGTGGGTTAATCGAGTTAATTTACTCACCCCCCCCCCCCCACACACACACACGCACCAAACCCGTTTCTCTGCACCATCGACACGACTGCGTAGCTTAGGATAGTCGCCGTCGATCCAATTTCCATCTTCCCTTGCATGCAGACGTACGGGCGACATGCCAACACGCATGCAGGAGACCGCATTTGAGACGGGGGTTAATATTCTTGGCGTGTACATTTTGTGTGCAACGGATACTCTTCCCCACCACCTTTAGCCGGCCGGGCCACTCAATTAACTGCTACACAAATGTTAGCCCCGCCGTTTCCTATGACTAGCTTCGCGGCCACATGTATATCCGTTGAGTTTGTGTGGCGTATATAATTAGTTCAGGTCATCTTAAACTTCATCCTGCAGACTATAAGGGCATGTTTGCTAATCGGGTGAGGTTAACGCGTTAGACCCCCCCCGCACGTTAATTGACCCCAGTCAACATGTGTGAGAGAGCGGTGGGGCTCACACCGCTCTCTCACATCGACTCCGTCATCCTAACTGCGCGTCAAAGGTTGATACTGGTTAAACTCGGGTAGGATATATTGGTTAATTAGGGTCGGGTGAATTATTTTTATTTGACATTTTTTTTAACCAGAGTCGGATAGGATTAAAGTGGATTAACTAATTATTAGAAAATAGGTGAAATGAGTTAACCGATCTCAATTAAGATTAAAAGTCGAATGAGTCACCCGAGATAGATCATTCACCCTTAATTTACTCCGTTATCAAACTCGATTAATTAAAACTTACTCTTGTTGACATCTAAAGTGAGCATGTGAGCCTTTTGCTCCCGATGATACCAAAACTTAAACTAGGGGGCCGGCCTCTAGGTTTGCAGTGTCCTCTCTCTCCTCCGGCGCATTGACGAGAAAGGGCTTCACAAAAGCAACATTAATTCAAAAGAACCCACACACCCTCAAACAAGCCACATGCGTATCGTTGGAGACTTGCAGTCCGAACTCGGAAGCAGCAAATAAAGTGGCAGAGCTAGCTTGATCTGCTTAGACATCTAGAATATATATATAGTCACCGCACCACTTTTTGGAGATCAACATCGCAGGAATGTGAGAACACAAGGGCAAGGGCATGCATGCATGCAGATAATATATTATTAGAGTAACATTAACATCCCTTCGAGCAAAAACTTCGTCCTCAGAAAGAAACACATTGCGCCATTGCCCATTAATTAATTAGTTCTCTCCCTTTCTGCACACTTTTCGACGACTGGTTAGTTAATCTTCCCAAGCAATCATATTCACCTTAATTAATAACATATAGGAAAAACATTGTCGATCGGATGACTTCAATATGTATATATATATTATAATCGTCTGTTTCACTCTCATCACCATGTATTTTTTCTAATCTTCTCACGTATAAGCTCCCGGTGATATATAGTTGTTTGGTTGTGAAACATCAAACACGTACGGCTCTGTGCTAGATCCGAGCAGCAGCAAGCAACGGCGAGCAGGGCGTCTCCCCGCTGGGCTCGGTCTTCGCCGAGCTAGAAGAAACAAAACAGAGCCTCGAGAAGGCGAGAGAGGACAACGTGGTCATGGCCAACAGCCTCTGCTCCCTCCGCGACGAGCTGCAGAAGACCCGCGACGAGCTGCAGCAGCTGAAAGGGCGCGAGTCGGAGAAGAGAGCAGTAGAGTCCCAGATCGAAGACCTCAAGTTCGTGGAGAACGCGACCGAGGTGGCAGTACTGGCGGGGGCGGCGTCACCTGGCGGTGACGGGCGGCCGGAGCTGCAGAGGAGGAGGTACGTCAAGTTCGCCAACCCCCCGACGCTGGCGCAGGTGATCATAACGCCGGAGCCGGCGCCCCAGGTCCTGGAGAGGCAGTTCTCGGTAGACGGCATCCCTTCGCCGTCGACGGCAACGAAGAAAAAGAAGAAGAAGGCACTGATGCCGCTTCTCGCAGGCATCTTCACCAGGAAGATTAATTAAAGGCCACCAAGAAGTGGTGGCGCCGTCGCCAAAAGCCCGACCTGGGCCGCAGTAGGCGCCCGCTTGCAGGGTTTGATCACAAAGTAGCTAGCTTGCTTTTGTTTGCATGTAATTAATAAGCACCATGGGATTGCGTATCTATTGCGTCCTCCTTTCGGATCGCATCTTCCCGCAACTTCGAGATTATTTTGTATTCTGTAATCAGGTTAAAGTTAAGCACTTTACAAGCGCGAGATTGGAGGTGAAATTTAGTCGAGCAAGGCTAGAATAAAGTCTCAGCTGGTTTTCCTTCTTTTCGGGAGCGAGGCTCGTGACAGCATGCTGCACTATTTACACAGATGATTAGTAGTATTGATATCATTTTAATTTTTATTATATAATTTTATTTTATTTGAGTCTAATCTAATAATAGTAAATTGATAATATTAATTTTTAATCTTCAAAATTTATTGAGTTCATTTGAAATTAATGCTGTGTCTTTTTGTTTTTTTTATCTTTTTTGGTGTGATTTTTACACTTTTTTATGTGATATTTTAATTTTTAGGTCTGAGAGGAGTATCATTAGAGTTATACCTCTATAAATACCTGGGTAATCTCTGATTTTAAAAGAAATTTTTGAAAGAGATGTCAGATCTTTTCTCCGTGGAGTGCGATGCCCTAATTACTGTGGGGTGTGAATCCCCGGGGGGTGAAGCCCCCGTCGTCTCCCTCGCCTCCGTCTTCTTCCTCCTTTCTTCTCTCCACCATCGAACCCCCCCCCTCCTCCTTCCTCTCTCACAGGTCGAGCCGCTAGAGGATGACGCCGGCTCCCTCCCATTGTGCCAACACCGCTGCCCTCAAAGCGGCCGTCCGCGATCCCCGCTCTGCAGCCGCCATCGCCTGTGGCCGGCGGCCACAAGCTTTGAAGCTAGGAGCCCACCCCTGGTCGCGTTCACGTCATCTCCTCCGCGCGCATCCCAACCGCCTTCGTCTTCCCCTCCCACTGCCACCGTCCCCACCTCTGTTCGCGCTCGACCAGCCTCGCCGCCGAGTTTCGTCGTCGTCTCTCCCTCGTAGGTCCTCCGTCGCCGCCCATCCTGGACTGTTGTGGTCCATGCGGCCTCACCGGAGACGCTGCCAACGGCCATTGCTGCCACCCAACCGCAGGCGCCCCAGCCTGCGGCAACAACCGCAGGTGCCCTCCCATCTTGTTCAAGCACCATCGCCGCCGGCTTCTTCTCCTCCACCCGCCGCCACCAACACCGGCCTCTCCTCCTCCTTCCTGTCTCATAGATCGCTGCCGCCAGAGGAAGATCGCCGACCGCCTCCCATCTTCCCACCGCCGTTGCGAACGTCGCCACCACCTCCTTGCAACGTCTCCCCTGTTCACGCACGTACGCGCCTTCCATCCCTTGTTCGTGCGTCAATTGCCCAGCCAGCAGCTGCTCGCCGACGAGAATCGCAGCCTCTATTAGTGGCCACCGTCTGCACCGCCCCGCCACCACCCTGCTAGCTGACCCGTGGTTGCACCGTTGCCCACCCCGCCAGGCCGCCGTCGACACTCAGCATGCAGGGCCCCCGCCCCCCTGCGCAACCTACAGCCTCGCTAGCCTCGCCGACTGGCCGCCGTCGTGGCCCTGCTATACACCATCATCGGCCACGACGCCGTCTTCTCGCCGCTGTTCGTCCCTCTCTCTCTCTCTCTCTCTCTCTCTCCCGTTCCTCTGTCACCGTGTAATATATAGGGCCTGAAAAAAAAAGAAAAGAGCATCGAAAAAAGGGAAAGAAAAAAAAGACAGCAAAAAAACATACAAAAAAAAAAGAACTCGCTTCAGATCAAACAGATCATGTTTGAGGTTCACACGGGCTCACGATGGATCCTCCCGGTTAGTCCAGCATCACGATGTTATCTCACTTCCTCGAAACTATACCTCCCATCATCACCGTTCATTCCCCTTTGTCTTTCGGTTTCGTTTTTGCACTTTGTTTATGCCCTGGACTCTCGGGAGAATCTCTTTCTTTTCCATCAAGGCTTATAAGAGGATCTTAACAATTAACGAGACAAAATTCTCTGTGGCCTCAGCAACTGTGGCCTCATGATCATTGTCACAATGGAAAAATTTACAGAAAAGTTCCTCACATCGATCTGAAAAAAAAAATGATAGGAGAACAAAAAATTTTGACCTGCTGTACTGCCGGAAATGCAAGTAATTGTTTTTATTTTTTTATTATGTCTTCCACGCGTTAACACACCAACTTGTCATGTGAACTTATATATAATGTCATTCACCTCGTGCTTGTTACGATCCATGTGACACAACACGATAGAATTAATAGTCTTGTATTAGAGTGGGATAAAATTATAATGTATTTAAAATATCAGAGCTCTCTCCGGTCAACATTTTAATATTTTGAGTTTAATGATACAATTTAATAATTTCAACTTCTTTGACATAAAATACTTTTGAAATATTATATGACATTATATTTCATATGTCACATGAGTACGGTACATTACTACATTTTGTAGTGTTTTAGGTAGAAATTAACGGACAGTCACTTGGTAGTTTTAGCTCGTGGGCACTGGTTTTAATTTTGGGATTGTTAGTCTCTAAAATCTTTCAAAATTAGATTAAGGTCCCTCTAATCCATCGATTTACTCAAAAGCTCCCGAGGAGGGTAAAACCTGCCAAGCCTAGTGCAGCCCACCAGCGCTAAGCCCACAACATGTTCTCCGGCCCAATCAGACCCAAGACAGGCTGCCCGATGGTCTGCAACTTAAGCCGGGCTGCCCGCCTAAGGTCCATGCACGAAGGATTCGCCACCCTACGGGAAGATCGACGCGAGCATCTCCGATGCTCAGAAAACTCTCTAGCAACCGAACGTTACCCCCGTCATTATAGACCATTCCCATGTAGGGACGAGGTCATGTCCACAGCGTCGAGATTCTCGCCCCGATACTTTTCTTCCCGAATAAGTAAGTACACAACGGGAAACTCTCCCCACAATCAAGGAGGTGTTACTCCACGACCTACGCCTTTCCCTATTGAGGAACAAACCCTCTCTGCCAGGATGACCTTTATAAATAGGCCTCTGATCAGACGCTCAAGGACACATACACGAATGCAAAGACAAACAGGTAGAAACAAGCGCACAGAGAGAGACCAGATCCAACGCTCCGAGCACACCCAGAGGCTCGCAAGCACTCTCCGAGCACTCGCCATACACAACGAGCACTTCAGGGGTCTCACTTTCTACGCCTAGGCTTGTCCACTCTGCTCCCACGCTCTCTCTCTCTCTCTCTCTCTCTCTCTCTCTCTCTCCTGCTAGTTTCTCCCCGTAGTGATCCTGACTTAAGCATCAGAGGGTTGCCTTCTGGGATAACATCCAGAGCTCCTTCTGACGCCGTCTTTCTAGTGCTTGCAGGCTTCCACGGGTGACTGAACGATCTTCCTCAATAAATAAATCTTAAAGGTGTGACGAGATCTATGGACCATTTTCCTATCTTTATAGCCCCAAAATTCTTTTAACCCTTAGTAAAAAGTTCCTTGGATTAACGATCATTTAAAAATAGAATATATTGAAGAATATGCATTCTCCTTCCTCTGTTAGTTTTTTCCTTTCTCATTTTATCCTCCTCATCTCTCTCTCTCTCTCTCTCTCTCTCTCTCTCTCTGAGCACCCCACCCCACTGGAGGGGGTGCTGGAGCCGGAGGGGGAGACCCCCATCGACGCTCTCCCTCCCCCTCTGTCACCCTCCCTCTCGCCATCCTAATGGGAATGGTAGAGGAGTCCATGAGGATGTGGTCGCCTCTGCAGCCCCCACCACCCTCGATGTCCTAGCCTTGGAGGTGCCTAGCCTCATTTTCAGGGTCACCCACCTCTGGCACTCCCTCGCTGATGACCAGGTCGCTTGCCTCCATGACGACGTCCTCTGCCTCGAGGGCGTCTAGAGATTCGTCTCCAGTGACCAAGGCTTTCTCCTTGCCCTAGCCCTCTCCGAGATGCTCGAGGCCCTCGACTGTGCCGCTCGAGCCACTACCGTTCTCAGCCGATGGTGTTTCATGGCTGCCCTCCAACACTTAGAGAACCTGCTCCCTGAGGTCGTGACTACCGTACGTTGTAGCTGCATCGAGGGAACGACCTCGAATTATGGTCTAGGTGGTCTTTAGGTCTGGGCTTTCACCAAGCGCTCCTCCCTCCCTTTCACTCCCCACTCGGGAATGCATTGATCGTCTGTAGTAGCGCCTCCATTTCCACTGAGTTTAGGTACTCTGACAATTGCAATGCTTTCTTCCCCTTCCAGCTTTCCACCGTCCATTTCCTAGAGCCACCAGTGCTTGCTTCATCGTCGTGGTAGCAACCAAGAAAAGTTGTCCAGTGAGCCGGTCGAGTAGCCGCAACCCATTTTGACTCGGAGGAGTAGAGGGGAGCATCGGTATGGTCTCCAGACCTAGCCGTTGTAGGTGATGTTGCCTGTGAGGTTGCCCCCTAGGCACCCGTCGAGTGCCATGAGGAGGGTTGTCTTGCCGCTGTTGGACTGGCCGACCATCGCTAGCATCTCCTCTGGGCGGACTTCTCCCTCTCTCTCTCCCCCTCCTCCCACCCACAAGGCCTTCTGCACCTCTCTCTCACCCCCCACCCAGACGGCTAGCGTCGGAGGGGGAAACCCCCTCTGGCCCCCTCCCCTCTCTCTTCCTTCCATTCTCTCTCTCTTTCTCTCTAGGTGAGGATTATTGGAGGGATATTTTAGTCATTTCATCTCCTTAAGTTAATCTTAACCTTAGTTAAGTTAAATATTGTACACAAAACTGACAACATGAGTTTTTTTACACAACAGACAAGATTTTACGGGCTTTTGACCAAATAGGTGGATTAGAGTTTTTTTTCAAATTTCAAAAGATTTTAGGGGTTGAAAACTAAAAATCCCTTTACTTTTTAGTAGTTTATGCGGACACTCCACAGAGATACATCAAATGATCTTAGGGTTAATCATGAACAACCGTTGAACCATTATCGGCCAAGTATCACTTTATACATGTGTAAAGCTTTCTATAAACATGTGAATTCCTCCTAAGTGTTTTTTAAAGTTCACCTATTACATGTGTAGTGGTGCAAAACTCGCAAGCTTCCCTCACTATCAAACGACTAGAGATTTTGTCGTAGGGAACATCGGGATCATGCCATAGCCAGAGGACCTATCACCAGAGGAAGACAGATCAAGGAGGTCCTTGGATCCTTTCCCAAGAGAAACCCTCCAATACCTAAGTCAATACTGAAAGAGAGAAAAGTCTTCGGGGAGTAATGGATCTCTCCTGATTTGTAGGAGTATACTTACCTTTAGGGCCCGCGGGCCCCCCTTTAAAAAGTGCATCATGGAGGATGGACGGTGATTGTAACGACCCGAGAATCCGATTACCGGGAAGGCCCGATAACCCGAGACTCGTACCGCCACCCACGAGTCCGAAGACTCGGAAGGGTTAAAAGGATGGTGTGGAAACTACACAAGTATCACAAATAATTGCAGAAATTAAACAGTTATAATATTAAGCAGGAAATGAATTTAACATTTTACATGGTCCACAATAAAATAACAACAACAGCAACAGTAGTCCACGACTAGTACAGTGACAAGAAAGAAAAGTACAGCTACACGGGGCATCCCCCGGCTCTGACCTCTGGCACTACCTCTGGACACCCGCACCACGCTTCCGCTGCGCTCCTGACACGCTCCCCGAAGGTGGCGCCTCACCTGAAACACGGTGAAAACACGCAGGGAATGAGTCTCGGAACAAGACTCAGTAGGGATCACTCGAACCCTTCCTCGCAAAACGAGAAACCACTACCCTAGCGGTAGGAAGGTACCTCGGAAAGGAAAGCCCTGTACTCTACAGAACTAGACCCTAACGGCACGCAAACCGACACACGTGCCACGGTACGAGAAGACCGAAACTCAACGGTCGAACCGTCAAAACCCGAAGGTCGGAAACACACGACTGACAGTCTGACACTCCGTACTCGACAGGAGTACCACCCACTAGAAGCACAGCCGGTAGCGTCCCCTGACGTCTTACACCGCACCGCAGGTGAACCGCCTGACGTGGTAGGTCCTACCCGAGGCGCGAACACCGTACAAGTAACCACAAACAAGTGACTAGCTGGGGTCACGCCCGTCGACGTGGGTCCAACCGCCCCCAACCACGTGTGCACACACAGACCGCGCGTCCCTGGTCTGGCCCTCTGACCGGTTTTCCCCTCAGCCGGACTCTGGCTGCAAGACGTGGGGCCCAACGGTAACCGGTCCACAAACCGTCTCTAAAGGTCAGCCCGTACACCACTCCCTGGTGCGACTAGCACACGCGTACTAGTAGGCTACGACTAGTGGGGGGTCACTGAAGGAGTAGACTCTCAAGTTACGGAAAACAACGCCCAAGCCCGACAACGTGTGGGAATCACCCCACGCACTAGTCCCGTCGCACGGAGACCACGGTCGGAGAAAAGCGAGGTTGCCACCCTCATGGGGCAACACAGGAAGTGGCGGTCCGACCCTCAGACCGTCACTGCCAAATGGCGGTCCACTCTAGGGCCGTCACTTGGAAATAGCGGTCTAAGGCGGACCGTCACACGGCCAGGGGGTAGGGGGAAGCGACGCGCCTACCCTAGTGCGTCGCTTGGAAGCGGCGCACCTAGGCCAGGGCGTCACATGGCACCCCACACCCACGAAAACCACAGGGAAAGTAACGCGCTTATCCTGGCGCGTCGCTTGCAAGCAACGCGTCGGGCTCAGTGCGTTACTCGCATGTGACGCGCCTAGACCAGCGCGTCGCGTGGCCCTCACGCTCGGGATGGAAAGGGAAGTGACGCGCCTGCCCCAGCGCGTCGCTTGGCCCATCCACATGGGGGACAACAGGAAGTAACGCTCCTGCCCCAGTGCGTTACACGCATGTAACGCGCCTATCTCGGTGCGTTACATGGCCTGACCCCCAACGGTCAAAACCCAACGGTCGAAAGCATGTGACGGCCCAGCCCAGGGGCGTCACTAGCAAACGGCGGCCAGTCGCAGGACCGCTACAGCCCTCGACCCTAAAGGCCAACACCCAGGGAAGTAACGCACCCCTCTAGGGGCGTTACAAGCATGTGACGGTCACTGGAGTGACCGTCGCTTGCCCCAGAGCACGCTACGGCGGGAAAACCCCAAAAACACCAACCACGCCCCCGTACCTCCACCGGAGAGGGGGAAAACAAGGGGGAAGACCCCTGGGGACCCCTAGCATGCATCTAAACCACCAAAACATAGAATCATGGGCTAAAACCATAGATCGGGCGGCTCACCCCAAAACATGGAAAAACCCCAAAAACGCCCAAACATGCCTCTCTCGGCCTCCCCGCGGCCTACAAACCACGGAAAAGAACGGCGAAGAGCTAGGGAACGTCACCCTACCTCAATGGAGCGAATGCTCCGCCGGATCGTCCACGAATCGCGAAGAACGCTTGAAAACCCTCGTTCTTCCTTAAGCTTCCCACGCTTGCCGCACGCCCCCACGACCGCCTCGCCGCCGCCCACGTCGCCGCGCCGTCGCCCCGCCGCCGTCTGCAGCCGGAGGGGAGCTCGCCGTGGCCAACCGGGAGGAAGAGAGGGAGAGGGAGGGAGACACGGTGGAGGAGGAAAGAGGAAGAAGAAGAGAGGAAGAAGAAGATGGTGGGGGAGAGAGAAAAGAAAAAGGGTTTTATAGAAAAACCCGGAAAATCCGTAAAATTCCAAAAAATAGGAAATCACACCCCCGCGATCCTCGGAACGCACCGATCGCAACGGTACCACTCGTGTCCGTGTGAACAGCCCGGTTCACCCGCAACGAGCGTCCGAAGAGAAAAGCCGAAACACACACCGGGAATCGGAAAACACACGCGGAAAAAGCCGCGGAACGCCTCCGGGCCTCCGAAACGACTCCGGATCGCGCCGATCCGAACACGAAAGATGTCCGAAACGAAATTTCGGACACAACGGAGCCGGACACTCCGAAAACTAGATCCGGGACCCATGAAGAAGGATCCGAAAGGTCCGGGATATTACAGCCCTCCCCCCTTAAGGAATTTCGTCCTCGAAATTGAGAACAACCCAAGGGGAAAGAAGAGAAGACTCACTCAAACAGGTACGGGAACTGCTGACGCATCTCGTCCTCACGTTCCCACGAAGCCTCACCACCAGAGTGTCGTTGCCACACGACTTTACCAAGGGAATGACCTTGTTCCGCAGGCGCTGCTCTCGCCTATCCTCCACGCGGATCGGAAACTCTGGGAGAGAAAGATCTGGAGTCACCTCAGGCCAAACGGAAAACTCGAGCACATGAGAGTCATCGGGCATATACTTCCGCAACATAGAGACGTGGAACACGTCATGCACCGACGCCAACTCAGAGGGTAACTGCAACCGGTAAGCAACCTCACCGATGCGCTCCACAATCGCGAAAGGACCAATATAGCGGGGACTCAGCTTCCCACGCCGTCCAAACCGCATCACCCCCTTCATCGGAGAAACTCTCAAGAACACATGATCGCCCACGGCGAACTCGAGGGGCTGCCGCCTACGGTCAGCATAGCTCTTCTGCCGACTCTGGGCCGCCAACATGTTCTGACGAACCAGGTGCACAACCTCCACACATTGCTGCACCAATTCCGGTCCCGTCAAAACACGCTCACCCACCTCAAACCAATCAAGTGGAGTCCGACAAGGACGCCCATACAATGCCTCATAAGGAGCCATGCCGATGCTCGAATGAAAGCTGTTGTTATAGGCAAACTCCACTAACGGTAGGTGACGAATCCAACTCCCCTGCCACTCCAGGCAGCAGGATCTCAGCATGTCCTCCAAAGTCTGAATGGTCCTCTCAGACTGGCCATCCGACTGTGGATGATACGCCGAGCTAAATGCCAACTCCGTGCCAAGAGCTCGCTGGAAACTCCTCCAGAATCCAGAAGTGAAGCGCGGATCCCGATCCGACACGATCGAAATGGGAACCCCATGCAACGGAACGATCCGCTCCACATAAAGACGAGCCAACTTAGGCACGCTCCAGCTGACCTTGACCGGTAGCAACCGCGTCACCTTCGTCAGCCGATCCACCAGCAACCAAATACTGTCCTGCCCAGTCGGGGTTCTGGGCAACCCCACCACAAAATCCGTGGTCACATGGTCCCACTTCCAAGCAGGAACATCCAAGGGCTGGAGAGTACCGCCTGGTCGCTGATGCTCCGCCTTCACTTGCTGACAGATCAGGCACCTGGCCACAAACTCGGCCACATCTCTCTTCATGCCAGGCCACCAGAACTGCCTCCGCAAGTTCCGATACATCTTCGTCGCACCCGGGTGCACAGTGTACCTGCTCCCATGAGCCTCGCGTAACACCGCACGACGAACCTGCTCCTCCCCTGGGACGTACAGCCTGCCACGAAACCTCGCAGCACCGTCCTCGCCAAGCTCCACATCAGCTATCGCCAAAATCCGGGGCAACTCAGGGTCCGCATGCTGAGCCTCTGTCACCTGACGACGGATAGCAGGAGTGACAGTCAGACTCGCAAGCACTGCCAACCCTGGCTTCTGGGGAATCTTGAGCCTGAAAGATACTTCGGGCACCTGTTCCCAGAGCCTCCACTTCCTCAGCATCAAGGTACTGACCGCAACCTTCCTACTTAAGGCATCGGCGACGACATTCATCCTGCCCGGCTGATAAGACAGGGTGAAGTCATAGTCCTTCATGAACTCCATCCAACGCCTTTGTCTGAGGTTCAGATCTCTCTGCGAGAACACATACCTCAGACTCTGATGGTCAGTGAACACCTCGAACTTCTCACCGTACAGATAATGCCTCCAGATCTTCAGCGCGAAGATCACTGCCGCCAACTCAAGGTCATGGGTAGGGTAGTTCTCCTCATGGGGCTTTAGCTGCCGAGATGCATAAGCCACCACTCTACCATGCTGCATCAGAACAGCACCCAATCCAACGCCGGAAGCATCTGTACACACCACAAAACCTCCCGATCCAGAAGGCAAAACCAACACCGGAGCCGAGGTGAGCAACCTCTTCAGTTCCCTAAAGCTCTGCTCACACTCCTCGGACCAGACGAAAGGCACATCCTTCCGCGTGAGCCTCGTCATCGGGGTCGCAATGCGGGAAAAATCCTGGATAAACCGGCGATAATAACCCGCAAGCCCCAAGAAACTCCGGATCTCCGTCACCGACCTCGGCCTCGGCCACTGCATCACGGCCTCGACCTTGGCGGGATCCACGGAAATGCCATCACCAGAAATCACGTGCCCCAGAAAGTGCACCTCGCTGAGCCAAAACTCGCACTTGCTGAGCTTCGCATACAACTGGTGATCTCGCAACGTCTGCAGCACCACACCCAAATGGTACGCATGCTCCTCGGCAGACTGCGAATAAACAAGGATGTCATCCACGAAGATGACCACGAACTGGTCCAAATACGGGTGGAACACCCTCTGCATCAAGTCCATGAAGGCTGCTGGGGCATTGGTGAGCCCAAACGGCATCACCAGAAACTCATAATGCCCGTACCTCGTACTGAACGCAGTCTTCTCCACATCGGACTCGCGAATTCTCAGCTGATAGTAACCGGACCGCAAATCAACCCGCGAGAACACTCGCGCAGACTGCAGCTGGTCGAACAAATCATCAATCCGCGGCAACGGATACTTGTTCTTAACGGTCACTTCATTCAGCTGCCGATAGTCAATGCACAGCCGCAGACTACCGTCCTTCTTCTTCACAAACAGCACGGGCGCACCCCAAGGGGAAAAGCTCGGACGAATATACCCCTTGGCCAGCAGCTCCTGCAACTGCGCCCTCAACTCCCTCAACTCAGCGGGGGCCATACGGTAGGGAGCCTTCGCCAAAGGTCCCGTACCAGGCACAACCTCGATCACGAAATCGATCTCCCGCTGGGGAGGTAATCCAGGCAACTCCTCAGGAAAAACATCGGGAAACTCGCACACCACCGCAATGTCCTCGACATTCGGCTCCATCCGGTCAGACACAACCACTGACGCGAGAAAACCCTGGCAACCTGAATCAAGCAATCGACGGGCTCGAATAGCAGAGATAAGAAATCGAGAAGAGGTGGAACGGATACCTTGGAAATAGAAGGTCCTCTTGCTCGGATGCTGGAAGTAGACCCTCTTCATTCCACAATCCACCACCGCTCTATGAGTCTCGAGCCAATCCATGCCTAGAATCACATCATAATCCCGAAGCTGCAACGCATACAACCTGCCTGGCATACTCCGTCCATCGATCCACACCGGAACCTGGTCGAAGCAATACGGAGTGACCATAAAGTCACCCGAAGGCAACTCCACAGCCAAATCACAGGACAACTGGGTCACCGGCTCCTCGACGCTCGACGCGAAATCCTCCGAAATAAACGAATGAGACGCGCCAGAATCAAATAAAACCCGAGCCGCACAACCCAAAATCTGAACGGTACCTTCCACGAGCTGCGACGCTACTGCCTCTGCCCTGGTCAAGTGCGTGATCTGGCCACGAGCTCTCTGCCTGCCTCCCACACTAGCTGACCTGGGTAGCGGCGGATACTGTCCCTGCTGCTGCTGCTGCTGGGAAACCTGCTGCTGCGGCGGCCTCTGAGGACAGTCACGCGCCATGTGCCCTGGCTGGTCACACCGAAAACAGATGATCGGCGCCGTGCACTGCCTGCCTGGGTGGGTCTCACTACACCGTGGACAAGGTCCTCGCGATCCACCCACCGATCCCTGTCGCTGCAAAGGAAACGGCTGCTGCACACTGCCCGATGAAGCCTGCCCCTGATCTCTGGACTTCTTCTTGCCGAACCCCTTCTTGAAGAACTTCTTGACCTTCGAGCCGAAGGACGCAGATCCTGTCACCGAAGCTGCCGATGCCGGTACTCCTGAACCACCCGACGCAGACTGAAAGAAACCCTGCTGCTGAGTAGCCGACTGCTGGCTGCGACCTGACACAGACTGCCCCTGGCTGATCGGTCCTCGAGTCCTCTGCATATCCATCTCCAAGGAAATCGCAACACGAGACGCCGTCTCGAGATCAGTGGCCCCATTCGCGATCAGATGGTGCCTCAGCTCCAGCCTCAAGCCCTGCACAAACTGCGTCGTCCTCACCCTCTCATGCTCCATGATATGAGGTGCGTACCGACCCAGCTCGACAAATCGGGCCCTGTACTGCAACACGGACATGTCACCCTGCACCAGCTCCAGAAACTCCCGCATCCGCTGCGTAGCAACAACATCTGGACAGTACGTACGCTCGAAAGCACTGACAAAGTCATCCCACTCGACCTGCTCAAGTGGACGAAGCTGAAAGGACGTCTTCCACTCGGAAGACCACCACCTCCGAGCCGTACCCTGCAACTGGTTGTAGGCCAACACCACTCTGTCCTCGACAGCACTCTTCGCAGAACTGAACACCCGCTCCATCTCATCAAGCCAATCACGAGCCGCATCAGGGTCTGCCTGGCCGCTAAAGTAAGGTGGATGGAACTGCATGAAATCCCTCACTGCTCGGCCTGGCCCACCCCTGACTGACGAGCCCTCACCGGCCTCTCCGCCGAACTGCTGAGCCATGAGATGGTACATGCCACGGAGAAAACCCTCGGCCCCCGGAGCCCTCGCAGCATCCGCGGCCTCGGTAGCTCCCGGAACTCTGCTATGCTCCTCCTGGTCCCTCTGGACCCCCTGCTGGATCTCCTGACCTCCAGCCGACTGCCCCTGCTGAGAGCGAGAACTCCTCCTCGGCGCCATCCTCGCTCCTGAAGCACAAGACAGAAAACTCAGAAACGGAAGGTCAGAATAAAACACGCGGTGCCCCATGCCAGCGTCACATGTACATCATCGTTGTGGACTAGTGGACCAATACAATTACCTATAATTCCCATGTAATTCCACAACCGCGCTCTGATACCAGCTGTAACGACCCGAGAATCCGATTACCGGGAAGGCCCGATAACCCGAGACTCGTACCGCCACCCACGAGTCCGAAGACTCGGAAGGGTTAAAAGGATGGTGTGGAAACTACACAAGTATCACAAATAATTGCAGAAATTAAACAGTTATAATATTAAGCAGGAAATGAATTTAACATTTTACATGGTCCACAATAAAATAACAACAACAGCAACAGTAGTCCACGACTAGTACAGTGACAAGAAAGAAAAGTACAGCTACACGGGGCATCCCCCGGCTCTGACCTCTGGCACTACCTCTGGACACCCGCACCACGCTTCCGCTGCGCTCCTGACACGCTCCCCGAAGGTGGCGCCTCACCTGAAACACGGTGAAAACACGCAGGGAATGAGTCTCGGAACAAGACTCAGTAGGGATCACTCGAACCCTTCCTCGCAAAATGAGAAACCACTACCCTAGCGGTAGGAAGGTACCTCGGAAAGGAAAGCCCTGTACTCTACAGAACTAGACCCTAACGGCACGCAAACCGACACACGTGCCACGGTACGAGAAGACCGAAACTCAACGGTCGAACCGTCAAAACCCGAAGGTCGGAAACACACGACTGACAGTCTGACACTCCGTACTCGACAGGAGTACCACCCACTAGAAGCACAGCCGGTAGCGTCCCCTGACGTCTTACACCGCACCGCAGGTGAACCGCCTGACGTGGTAGGTCCTACCCGAGGCGCGAACACCGTACAAGTAACCACAAACAAGTGACTAGCTGGGGTCACGCCCGTCGACGTGGGTCCAACCGCCCCCAACCACGTGTGCACACACAGACCGCGCGTCCCTGGTCTGGCCCTCTGACCGGTTTTCCCCTCAGCCGGACTCTGGCTGCAAGACGTGGGGCCCAACGGTAACCGGTCCACAAACCGTCTCTAAAGGTCAGCCCGTACACCACTCCCTGGTGCGACTAGCACACGCGTACTAGTAGGCTACGACTAGTGGGGGGTCACTGAAGGAGTAGACTCTCAAGTTACGGAAAACAACGCCCAAGCCCGACAACGTGTGGGAATCACCCCACGCACTAGTCCCGTCGCACGGAGACCACGGTCGGAGAAAAGCGAGGTTGCCACCCTCATGGGGCAACACAGGAAGTGGCGGTCCGACCCTCAGACCGTCACTGCCAAATGGCGGTCCACTCTAGGGCCGTCACTTGGAAATAGCGGTCTAAGGCGGACCGTCACACGGCCAGGGGGTAGGGGGAAGCGACGCGCCTACCCTAGTGCGTCGCTTGGAAGCGGCGCACCTAGGCCAGGGCGTCACATGGCACCCCACACCCACGAAAACCACAGGGAAAGTAACGCGCTTACCCTGGCGCGTCGCTTGCAAGCAACGCGTCGGGCTCAGTGCGTTACTCGCATGTGACGCGCCTAGACCAGCGCGTCGCGTGGCCCTCACGCTCGGGATGGAAAGGGAAGTGACGCGCCTGCCCCAGCGCGTCGCTTGGCCCATCCACATGGGGGACAACAGGAAGTAACGCTCCTGCCCCAGTGCGTTACACGCATGTAACGCGCCTATCTCGGTGCGTTACATGGCCTGACCCCCAACGGTCAAAACCCAACGGTCGAAAGCATGTGACGGCCCAGCCCAGGGGCGTCACTAGCAAACGGCGGCCAGTCGCAGGACCGCTACAGCCCTCGACCCTAAAGGCCAACACCCAGGGAAGTAACGCACCCCTCTAGGGGCGTTACAAGCATGTGACGGTCACTGGAGTGACCGTCGCTTGCCCCAGAGCACGCTACGGCGGGAAAACCCCAAAAACACCAACCACGCCCCCGTACCTCCACCGGAGAGGGGGAAAACAAGGGGGAAGACCCCTGGGGACCCCTAGCATGCATCTAAACCACCAAAACATAGAATCATGGGCTAAAACCATAGATCGGGCGGCTCACCCCAAAACATGGAAAAACCCCAAAAACGCCCAAACATGCCTCTCTCGGCCTCCCCGCGGCCTACAAACCACGGAAAAGAACGGCGAAGAGCTAGGGAACGTCACTCTACCTCAATGGAGCGAATGCTCCGCCGGATCGTCCACGAATCGCGAAGAACGCTTGAAAACCCTCGTTCTTCCTTAAGCTTCCCACGCTTGCCGCACGCCCCCACGACCGCCTCGCCGCCGCCCACGTCGCCGCGCCGTCGCCCCGCCGCCGTCTGCAGCCGGAGGGGAGCTCGCCGTGGCCAACCGGGAGGAAGAGAGGGAGAGGGAGGGAGACACGGTGGAGGAGGAAAGAGGAAGAAGAAGAGAGGAAGAAGAAGATGGTGGGGGAGAGAGAAAAGAAAAAGGGTTTTATAGAAAAACCCGGAAAATCCGTAAAATTCCAAAAAATAGGAAATCACACCCCCGCGATCCTCGGAACGCACCGATCGCAACGGTACCACTCGTGTCCGTGTGAACAGCCCGGTTCACCCGCAACGAGCGTCCGAAGAGAAAAGCCGAAACACACACCGGGAATCGGAAAACACACGCGGAAAAAGCCGCGGAACGCCTCCGGGCCTCCGAAACGACTCCGGATCGCGCCGATCCGAACACGAAAGATGTCCGAAACGAAATTTCGGACACAACGGAGCCGGACACTCCGAAAACTAGATCCGGGACCCATGAAGAAGGATCCGAAAGGTCCGGGATATTACAGTGATCGTCTCGCTATCATTTGAATCTTGTAAGATCCTAGTGGGGTGATCGGCGTAAGAGATCTTCAAGGGATCATGTCGGTTGTTGCCCATGTCAAGGGGCTTGTGCCACGTGTGGGAGATGAGACTTGTGACGTTGGGAATGGGCGCACCCCTGCCGAGGGCAGGAATGTTGATGGGGGGTTTAGCTTGGTAACACTACAAGAAAATGTGCTATTACCGACGGTCATAATCCGTCACAAATCCATCGCTAATCTGTCACAAAAAATATTAGCAATGGATTATCGACAGATTTGAGACAGATTATGACTGTCGCTATAATTTACTCGCTAATTAGCGAAGAACAGATAACCGTCTCTAATCTATTGCTAATTAGCAATGTATCAAAGGCAGTTATCTTTCATCGCAAATCAGTCGATAAACTTAATTTACTGATGGAATACTTTATGTCTCTACTCTGACGTTAATCCGTCGCTAAAGTATCTCTAGGTAGTGACGGATTAGCGATCACTGTATTCGTCTCTGAACAACCGCTAAATCTCCGCCGCTATATTGTCGCTAAGCCATCGCTATATTTGTTACGTAAATGATAATAGTTGTCGCTAATCATGCTAATTTGTCGCTAAATTTTTTAATATTAGTTTGTATAGCGATGGATTAGCGAGGGAGAGAAATCCATCGCTATCACGTTTGTCGCTAAGCCGCCACTAACCTATCGTTGAGCTTTAAAAAACATAGTTGTTGGTGACATATTAGGGACAGATTAGTTCACTACTAATTATTTTTTATTTTTTAAAAAATAATTACTTATTTAAAATATAAAAACATCTTTATATAATATAAAAAATAAAAAATCACACACATCAAGCACATAATAAAAAATACACATTCTCATGATTCAAATAAAATAAAAATTTCTCAAATATGATATTTAAAAAGTATAATTTATTTACAATATTCATCCAAAAAAATCAAGAAATATCTTCCTCGATGTCCTCATCTCCCCTTTGCCGTGAAGTGAATGTGTAGTAAGATCATCCTATATTAAAAAAGAAAAACAAAATAATATTCGATGTGTGCGCATGTATATGAAATAAAGTTCTTAATAAATAAATTGAAGTAAATAAATTCTTTATAATTAAAAATAAGAATTTCGATTTGGACTCTGTCAGTTCCCATTGGTCACTCTTACTATCCCAATCGTGTTGGAACAATTGGCATACAAATCGGACCATTATTTTATATTTTCAACTCCCGAACTTGACTTCTTCAATTTTAAACTAACTTAATTTATAAATAATTTGTTTGAGAGTTGATTCCAAATTGAGAATCTGATTTGGATTATGTCAATTTTGACAGGTCACTCTTATTGTGCTGGTTGTGTTGGAATATTCGGCACATCGATCAAATCGGTATTTCAAGTTTTAGAATCTTGAACCTAACTTCCTCGATTTTAAACTAATTTAATTCTTAAATCGGTGATTTGAGTGCCGAGTCCAAACCAAAAATCTAATTTGTATTTTGCCAATACCTACGTACAAGTCACTCTCACCATCTCAATCATATTGAAACAATTGACATGCCCATCAGATTGGAATTTCAGATATTAGACCCTTGAACTTGACTTCTTCGGTTTTAAACTTAACTTAATTCCTAAATAGGTGAGTTGAATGTCGAGCCCAAACTGAAAATCTAATTTGGATTCTGTCAGGTCCCGCAAGTCACTCTCATCTCTATGGTCGTGTTGGAACAATCGGCACGCCGATTAGGCCGGTATTTTAGATATTAGACCCCCTGAACCCGACTTTTCCATTTTATCCTAAAGCGGTTATTTTGAACTAACTTAGTTTTCAATTAAATTCCTTTCAACTAAATACTAATATTATAAGTCAAAATTTACAAACAAAAAAGTGCAAAATATGGTACTAACTTGAGGGGGCTGTGATGAGGTTGGCATCACTCCTAGGGGAGGATGCATCCCCATCTAAGAGTAAAGGTGGGGCATCATGCTCGCCATTGTCTGCGTAAAGCACAACTCGTGAGTTGCAAACTGAACTGCGAGTCATGAATCCATCTCCGCTATGATGGTGTCTCGACTGTCGCCCGTAGAACTGGAGGGCCCCATAGTGAAGGCACTAGTTTGGGGGGGGGGATGAACCATATGAAGATGCTATCACATCGCCCGCATCCAAGCTCTACCCAAAACCATACACCCGACCTTTCTTCGGTGGGCCGACTGTCTGTATCCACATTTCATGATCTATCTCTCGATGCTGCATGGTGTCTTCCCCGTACTTCTTCACTATTAGTCTCTTATTTGCCTCCTTCAAATTGAATGAAAAGAATTGTAAATTTTAGATTAATCATTCATATTTGAAATAAAAAATGTATATATGTAGATAAATTTATCGTCACCTCTTGAGATCTTTCCGAGACATATTCATCCTTTCATTTCTTTTCTTGGGTTTTCTCGAACACCTCTCGATATTGAGATGTGCTCGAACCTCCACTTCTAGTTTTACAAATCACATAAACGAATGACTTTAGAATTAAATTCGAATAATGCATAACAAAATCAGAAATATTACTCATCAATCTCTATTTTTGGGTCGCGAAACTAACATACCCTCTTGTATGCATGTTTGTCTATGACTCTTTGACACGTTTTACTGTGTCGTCCAACGTATGCTCTTGAAGTGATACCTCCCCTAAAAAAAGTTTATGTTCATTAAGTATATTAAAATCAAGAGTTGAGAAAGACATAATTTAAAGGATTAAATTACATATCTTGAACTTGTTATGAGTCTCGGATCTTTCCACTTGATTGCCCTTTCGAGAATAAATTATCTAACCATTTTGGTAATTTGTCGAGTCACCCTCTTAGGCCCAAATTTATTTATGTAATTACAAATTATATAATTAAAGATAATTATATAATTGACGGATAGATAATAAACATAATTCATGAAGAATACTTACACACTGTCACCGTACTCTAATTAAAGTATGCTTTGTCCAGTTTCCTACCCTCTCTCACAAATTAAGTTCTGATTTAGATCAAAATGCTCCTAACATCTGCTGCTGCTGAAACCCAAACACCTAATGCTTTAAGTTTCCATCGCTAATCAGGAGCAGATTATTGGAGAAAAACAATGATTGGTGAATTATCCGGTGAGGATGGATCGAGCAAGTGGCATGCTGCAGCTTCACGACATTCCTGGTGGCGATTTGAGCAATTGAGCTTATATCCAAGTTGTGCATGCTAATGGCATTAGGATAGAACTGACGAATTAATGCCTCCAACGTCGTCGATCTCCTAACTAAGATGTGCTGCTGAGTATCTAAGCAGGCATGATCGAAGACTATATATACATGGAGAGGGAAATCTCATATAGCACACAGCACAGGCAGCTGAGAATTTCCTGAACGAGGTACGCATTAATTAGCAGCTGGAAGGACTCGATCAAGGCGATTGAAACATACATGTGAGGATGTTCATCCCCGTGTAGATAGAGGAGCTCCGTATTGTCACAAGATGTCTCAACTCCTTGGCGACAAATTGTACATATACGTTTGAAAATCACTATATTATAGACAAGTGATGGAGAAATAATAAGAGTTAAAAAGAATGGATTTTTATTTGAAAATTATTGTTAGGAGTGAATTTATAAAAAAATTACGAAGAGTGGCCTCGCGGGTTTTTCTTTTACACGTAATAGGTTCACGAACATTTTTTCATTAGTTTCAAAATAATTAAGAAAATTTTAAAATTATGTCCGTGTGTTATGGCCTAACGGTGTAAGAGTGAGAGAGATGTGAACATCCTGTGAGAGAGAGAGTGAGAGGCAAGCATTAGGTGTGAGATAGAGCATGTGTGTGTGTGTGAATTTCGTTACTACTTATAATTTACTCACCACTATTTACTTTAAATATATATATATATGTATATGTATATTAAATATTTTTAATACATTTTATAAAATAAATATACTGTTAAATAATAATTTTTTGATAAAAATATAATTAATATTACTAATTGAAATTTAAAAGTGACAAAACAATTTACATTAAGTAACTTACAGTTTACAATTTATCTGTCACTATTCACTTTAATTTTTTTAAAATTTTTTTAAAAGATTTTATAAAATAAACATGTCATCAAAATAATAATTTTTTTGATAAGAATAATATTAATTAAAATTTAAAAGTGACAAATCACTTTACTATATTACCGTTTTATCTGTTACTATTCACTTTAAACTCATTTACAATTTTTATTTTTAAAAATATTTTTAATAGATTCTGTAAAATAAATATGCCATAAAAACAATAATTTTTTTGATAAAATTTATTATTAATACTGCTAATTAAATTTTAAAAGTGACAAAATACTTTACTATGTTACTGTTTACCATTTATCCATCAGTATTCATTTTAAATTTATTCATATTTTTTATTGTTAATATTTTAATAGATTTTATAAAATAAATATTACATCAAAATAATAATTTTTTGATAAAAACATCATTAATACTACTAATTAAAATTTAAAAATGATAAAAATAAAATTTTAAAATTTTTATCCCTATGTTATTGTTGTGTTTGTGAGAGAGAGAGGGAGACTGACGATTAGAGGTGAGAGAGAGAGAGAACATGGTCGTGGGAAAAAAATCAAACAATAGAGATAAATATGATATTTGAGCTATTATTAATCTACTATCTATCAAATCACACTGAATTAAAAATAAGTTAACCAACTTCCTTATTTTCGGATTAACTCTCCTCTTATCAAAGTAAAAGTGAATTAAACTTAAGTTAAATTAATCAAGTTGAGGTAACCCACTTTTGGGCTAACTCTTTACTAAAGTGGGGCTAAGAGACTCCAACTAACATATTTTATAGGCATATGTTTTGGATGGATATTGTTAATTCTCTCAATATATTATGATATTAACAATTTAACACTTACAGTTATTTATGATCACAATTAAAATGTGATTCTTCTACTATTATTTTGCCTATTGCATATTTAAAAATGTGTACACATGTTCATAGATTATGGTTGGCAAAATTACATGTTTAAGTGGTAATCGGCAAATGAACATTGAGTTTTAGTTTGTTTTCAAGTGTTAGGTACAATATTCAATTGTAGGAAGTTGGTGACATTGTGGTAGATGGAAGGTGACGTATAATTTGAATGTATTTACCGTTATGACTCAAGTTATTTGATATTCTATAATTTAAAATTTCATATTCTATTGTACGGAACAATGTGGTTTTATTTTAAATTGTGCACGTATCGACTTTTCTTTTCATGTGTAAATTTAGGACATCAAATCTTCATAGTCATTTTCAAAATCATATATATAATTATATTATTAATGTTATTGTAAAAAGTTGGACCTTGTGAGAGAATGTTGGGTCTTACTTAATGTTAGTGATCTACTTGTGTGAGTTACATGACTACACAATTTAGACACTTAAAGTCTGGACTAATGGAATAAGGTTATTGGGTCCGACCCACATGTGGCCCATAGATTTCGATTACGGGTAAGAACCTAATTAGGTTAAAATCTTAGATTGGTACCTCCTCTCTATATAATTCCCCTGGCCATGACTCCTCGTAGAGTTGCATAAATTTAGGTTCAATAGAGAGAGGAAACCAAGGAG
Source organism: Amorphophallus konjac (assembly GCA_022559845.1). Lineage (NCBI taxonomy): Eukaryota > Viridiplantae > Streptophyta > Magnoliopsida > Alismatales > Araceae > Amorphophallus > Amorphophallus konjac. Next base: position 26,425 of record JAHNEJ010001576.1, read on the forward strand.
TGATGCGTGGGGTCACGCAACTCTCTATCCAATTTTTCGTGATCTTCGTTGTCTTCCTCCTTCTCGTCGTGAGCGCATGTAAGTACGATGTCTTCCACTACATAGATCCCAACAAAAATATGATAAAGGATATAGTAGTACAGTATTATAACATTACTCTCTTACAACATATAATTAAATGACTATATGTGAGAGAGAGCCACGACCACAAGGGTCGCGGCCAGTCTCTCTCTCCCCCTCGCTAACTTCTCCATCTTCCCCCCTCCTACTTGATACATGGAGGATAAGGAGAAGGCCGCCCCCGCCTCGTCAAGGTGAGGCCGCACACGTAGTTCCCGTGGGAGAGCCGTCACCTCGCGCTCATCTCGACTACGATCTTGAGAAGGACATCACTCTCGTCTTTGGGTCTTAGAGTGTGAATCTTACAAAATAGACTCTAGTAACTTACTCTCCACCTCCACGACGTTAAAAGTACGTCTTCAGACTCGGCCCATATGATGGTTGCATGGATTACTCTGAGTTTTATCAATAGAGATGGTGACCACTTGGAAGAGAAGCTACCAACATAACGAGAAATTAGACATCGACAACTTGAGAAATCAGGGGACAAAACAAACAACTGACTCAAATGTGCTTCTCCCTAGCCCTACTCCCCTCTATGTAATCTAGTAATGTGTGAGGGGTATCACAAGACAATGATCCCACCGCTTGTTAATCATACTCTTCTATGTTAGAAAATTTAATGCTCAGAGTGGGCGGCTGATTTGAATACCAACCATGATGGAAGCATTATAACACATTTAAGGTGGCAGCAACCCCTGCACATGCCACCATGTGGGTGCTGCAAGAGCGCCGACCTCTCTGTGCTATCTCTTGATTTGCTCCTCCTTTCACCTCGAACAATTTTCTTATCATTCTCCATTTGCTTTATAGAGAGACGTTAGCACGGCATGTTACATTGTTTCTCTATTATTTGTTTTAAAGATTGTATGCCAAGGCATATCTGATTTAAGTTTGAATTTTTCACTATCAAGAATAGCCGATTTTTTAAGTTCGATGTCTTTCTATTTTCCTGTTATCTGATCTTCAGATTAAATGATAAGAGGAAGAAAATGCGCATACCTCCCCCAGATCGACCTAATCTTAGCATGCCTTATCTCTAATCTCATGAAAATGAGTAAGTTACAAGTTTAAGTTGAAGTTGTGATAACTTGATTATACTCACTCTCTCTCAACAAATCAATTTTATTGCTCAGTTATTCATGTATCCGTTGAATTCTTTTAGGAAGACGAGACGTTGTAACACCTTTAAAATCTGTAAGCTTTCATAATATTAAAAGTGGGGTGAAATGAGTGTCATTTATTTAATGAGCCTACGTTTAACCTCATCTTCAAACAATCAAAGCACTCATGTCACTCTGGTATTCCTCTTCTTTGTGTCATGAGCAGCACTACAGTATCGCATTTTTCACCGCTCTTTTTGTCGTTCTCATACGGGATGAATAACTTAAATTTGATGCTGTCAAATTTGAAAGTATTGAATTTATGCTCATTTTTTCTACTGTTTGATTTTCCAAATCGAATAATGAGGAAAAAGCATGATAAAGGATATAGCAGTATAGTACCATAACATCACTATCTTATTCATCATCATCATCATCATCATCATCAGAGTCTTATCCCAATTAATTGGGGTCGGCTACATGAATCATGTTCCGCCAAAGATTTCTATCAAGTGCAATATTCATATTTAAATTCAAGGAACTAATGTCCTTCTTAATAACATCGCACCATCTCATTTTAGGCATTCCTCGAGCTCTTTTGCTAGCATCCACTAAGATTTGATCACATCTTTTAACCGGCGCTGAGTTAGGGCGACGAAACACATGTCCAAACCACCTGAGTCTATTTTCTCTCATTTTACTATCAATTGGAGCTATCCCTAAGTCCTTACGGATGCAATCAATGTATGTAGGTGGTGAGACCTGCTCTATTTGAATTGTCCTGTTGCCCGCTTGATGGCACAAGAGAACACCCTCAGGGCAACAAAGACGAGGACCCCCCGTCTTCCAGTGAACCCCTCCCAAATGCAAATGCAAATGCCAATGCTCCCTCATGACCTGCCGGAAAACTGTTGCTTCACGACAAAAACCTTACACAAACAACGTCTCCGTATTATATATATATATATATCAATGCAATCCATATCTAGACATTGTGGGCAGGATTTTTCCGGACCAGTCGCCATGTGTCGCTGTGAATACTTAAATGTTCTCGTCCTGGCATCTCATGTTCTCTGCAGTGTGCAAATATCCATGGTGTCCTGAGACCAGCACCACAGCACATGCAGCTGTGGGTGGTCAACTCTCCCCTGCTACCCCCACCACCACCATGCATGAACCGGAGCAAAACCCATGGACTGCTCCACATTTCTGCCCTGTCAGAATAATCTGCCCTGTCAGAATAATCTGGGGAAATTAAGGAGGGGCCGCCATGTTCCAGGATTCCGGCAGTGGCCCGGCCCTCTCATGTGGCCTCTACTCCACAAGCACGCCCAAGAAATAATTTGCTTGTTCGCATTTAACTGCCCCCCGGGATATAAGTAAAGCTCTCGCCTTTGGGTGGCCGAAGCGCGGGCACCCATGGAGGGGAGGAAGAGGAGCGGCGGCACGACCTGCATACCGAGGAGGAGGGGGCACCACCGGCGGGCCTCGCCGGCGTCGCTGCTGGACCGATTCCGGGAGGTAGTGTTCAGGCTGATAATGCTGACGGCGGCGACGTCCCGGGGTGGCGGCGCGGCGCGTCAAGGGAGGAGGACGCAGCCGGGCGGCGGTGGGCCGCGTTTGTATCGGTCGGACTCGTACCGGAGCGAGGCGGTGGAGGACTGCATAGAGTTCTTCAAGAGGTCGGCGTCGGGGTTGGAGACGAAGGGGGCGGGCGTGGTCGGGGACGCCGTGGAGGCGGCGTTCCGGCAGCCTTGCCAGCCCTGCGAAGCTTGAGCTCTTTCTTCTGCTTCTGTGGTGTCCTCTGCTGGCTGTTGTCCCAAATGTTGATTGGGCTCACAACTTCTCAAAGGATTCAGATGGAGGTGTATAGACAGATTGTGGTTGTGTAGTTTTGCAGAGAATTGTCATAGATTGTGTTTTCATGGAAAATCCCCCTCCCCTCCCCACTCTCTCTCTCTCTCTCTCTCTCTCTCTCTCCCCAACCTTTTCATGCATATAGTCACAGAGTGTTAAGCTTGCAAACCCTAATTTTCTATGAAAACACCTTCCCAAATGTAGGGGATGATTCAGGACAATGAGAATGTATCCAAGCTTTCTTCTCATATTCATAAGGTATTTTCTATCTTTTTCGAGAATGGTAATCAAATGATATTCTCATTGAATACAATTTTAGGTGATCCATGTATTTTTTCTAGACGAGGAAAGTAGTAGAAAGATATAGTCTAAGAATGAGAAAGATCTTCTAGAAATAGATGCCAAAGATTACCTTAGATTTGCCAACAACATCTCTAACGAGAATAAAAACTTTCAGATGCCACCTCCTATAAAAGTTACCACATCCAAAGAAACCTCCTAATTTTAATATTATATTGGACAAACTCACCGATCACCATAGCTTGTTGGTGTGCAATAATTTTTTTTTAAATTTTGTGAGGTGATTGTAAGTCTCTTAACTTTATGTGCAAGTTACATCTTCGTACATCCAAAGATTCAAAATAATAATAATAAAAGAGAATAGATTATTTTTTACTATCCACACACTCTGTTATTTTTTTTTACATTCTTTCATCTCACAAACTTTTTAATAATTTTAAAAACGAATTTACCCGATACACACCTGGGATGCGTAGTTGCGTACAACAAGATAAACTCTTATAAATAATTTTTCCTTAGCTTGTGGAGGGTGATATCCAAAAATCTAATCGCCCAAGTTCGCACAACCGCCCCTCCTCTTGGGGCACATAGAAACGGAACTATTGCCCCGCCCATTCTCCCCAAGGGCGGGCCCCAACTTGCCTGGAAGGAGGCTTCTTCTCTCACGGCGGCCATGGCGTCGCCGAAGCGGGTAGTCTCGACAGCAGCAGCGCCGCGGCGGAGTGCTCTGTGACCTCCTGTTCCTTCCCTCCGCCCCCGTCCTATGCGATCTGCGGCTTCCGATCTCTCCGCCTTCCGCTCGCCTTCTTTCTGTGCTTCGCAAACGGGGAGGACCTCCCGGGCGGTCGTTCTACTACCGAATAAGAAGCCGCCTACCAGACTTGGTGGTGGTCTGCGAGTGAAGAAAACCTAGCCGAAGATGCCAGGAGGTGAGCAACTCCGGCAGCTTTCCACGGTGGCGGATCTCCACGGGGACTCTTCTCGGGAAGGCGATTTTGGGTTTCTTATTGTCGGTGCTTGGTGTTGTTAGGCTTTTGTTATTTTGGATGGCAGGAGGAGGTCCCGCGGGGCAGCCGGACAGGGAGGAGAGGATCTCTCTGGAGCTCACGGATGAAGTCCTGAAGAGCATGGAGGTCGGCATGGCCTTCCGCGACTATGTAGGCTGCTGTCTCCTTCCTTTTTGCTTTTCCTCGTCCCTTCTTCTTCCTGCTGCTGCTGATATCACCGCTCTCTCTACAAGTAGGGTTTCTTGGTCTTCTTTGTGTGCTTGTGCTGTGCATGGACAATTGTTTACTGGACTAGGTTCCATCTTTAGGATATTTCAGCCTTCCGTCGAAATTTCCCGGGAGAAAGCTGTGGCCTGTCGGAGTTTTGATATCCCTCCTCGTTGAATGCAATTCTAGGTGATCGTTTTTTCAAAATATAACAGGTAAGAGAACCAAAACGCAGTTGATGATGCGTTTATATGCCAATTCTACTGCACCAAGATCATTTTTTTTCTTTATAATTATACTCAGCTAGAAGATAAAGCATATCAAAGTAAGGGGAATGTCAACATCATCTTCCCATTGATTCGGGCCTGTGAATATAATCTGCAAGTGAAGTTCCTGCCATATTTATCTTTCGACGAAGCACTTGAATCATGGTTGCCCCGTGCGGAGACCCTGATTGTTTGGTCATCTGTTTATTGTGGATTGTACAACTGAGTGTTATATGAGGATATGAGAACATTATACGTGTTTATTGTCCATGTTGAAAATGGGACACTATATGTAGATACAGGTCAAAGTATGTTTATATGCTTTCTTTGGCAGGTATTACCTATTGTTTGCTATATTCATTCTGGTTGTCCATAGTCCGAACATTCTATGCCAAATGGATGTTTTCAACTTGTTTCAATTCTATCAGCTTGGCGTGCCTTTATATGCCACGTGGACACTGTATTTCATTGTTGGAGTCAACTTTCTAGCATTGATGTGTTTTACGTAGTGCTATTAGTTCAGCAATGTCTTGGCAGCCCTAATATCACTTCTGTTGAGATTTGCATTCTATATGCCATGTTTTGTTTCTCAGTTATGAATAGAGTCATAATTCCATGTCTCTTCATAGCATGTGGTGGGAGCATGTTGTCATTCACCATCCCAAGTTATTCGAGATCTTCTATTTCCCCCCTGCAAATGCAAAGTTTATTCTGGATTGTTCATGCTTAACAATATGTTTTCTGAAAATACATAGTGTTTTTTGTTTTCCAGAACGGAAGGATCAGTTCAATGGATTTTCACAAGGCTACAAATTACCTGGTAACAGCAAGTGATGATGAATCCATTCGCCTTTATGATGTCCAAAATGCCATGTATGCATTTTCCCTCCTCTGTGTTTATCCGGACTATGGCCAACTTCTCATGAAGCATAACCACACCTTTTACGTAATGTCCAGAATGGTGCACCTTCTTTTCCCCCCTTATTACATGTGAAGCTCTGCAAGTCTGGCATTTGGTTACTGTGCTATTTGAAGTTGGCCTATTTTTGCAGATATAGATTTGTAATAAACTTAATTAATTTTTTACCGTCTGATTTACCTATGGGGGAAATATTCCTCATAGACGTCTAATATGAGAACCAGATTAGGTGTTTTCTCACAAAAAATATATGCAACTATGAAAACCATTTCATTGTTGAATTTATTAGATGCCTGGTCTTCCGTGGAAGTCCACAGACTATCTAGTCGGCTGATGAATCTAAGATGATGGGCTGTTATCACTTTTCCATGATATCAACATTGATGAAAATGAACCTTGAAAAATTACAAGCTATTATAATTGTGGAGGATGCCTGTTCAGTCATTATTTTCATCATCATCATTCTAAGGTCAGTTCAGGGCCTGGTCCACCTGGATGATAACATCTCAAAGGCCTTTGAACATGGTTTTATCACTTGTTGTCAAGTTGGTGGCAACTTCCTAATCAGCTACTATGTAGTCAGAGGCGAGAGGCGACTAACGGGTTGCCTCTTGCCTCAAACGCCAAGGCGATGGCCTAGGCATTTGAGGCATTTGAGGCGATATTTCATCGCCTAGGCATTTGAGGTGATATTTCATCGCCTAGGCGTTTGAGGCATTTGAGGCGATATTTTATTTAAATAATATATATAATTCAGAAATATAAATATATGTCTAAATATCACAAAAAATGTATACATAAAATCAACAAACTTCCTAAATTCATTCATTCCCAAAATCAAACAAATTTAAATAAAATTAATAGCAAATCTAAACAAATTTAAACAAAAAATCAAATGGGCCGAGGCATGCGTGTTGAAGAGTGCCGCCTGAAGACCCAGTTGGAAGGTTTCAATTGGAGAGTCGGATCCCACTCCAAGTGGGGCCATCGTCACGGCGCCGTGGATTGACCTACGCACTCATCACGGGGGTCAAGAGGCCCCCGGAAGAAAAAATTTATGTAAGGGTATTATTGTAAATGGTGATTAGTGGTGTCCTGAGGGTATTACTATAATTGGCAAGGCGAGGGTCATGAGAGAGGGCCGTGTTCTCAACATTGCAGAGGTGGGCCGGGCTGGGCCCATGAGGCCGGATTGAGGCGGAGGCGAGGTGATATGTGGCCGCCTCATCTCGCCTCTTCGCTTAGGCTATCGCCTCCGTCGCCTTTGATAACATATATCAGCTAAGTCCTGGATTAAGAAATCATAAAAGTTTTGTATGCCTCTGTGTTCTCTAAAAGCTCGTACTTTTAAGTAATTTCTGTAGATGCACCTGTGGAATGATGCCTCTAGTCCTACTCTATCAAAGGTAGGAATTATCAAAAACAATCATCAAGTGAAGAAAATGAAATGTTTATCTAAATCAATTTGTTGGCCCGTCATCAATAGTTGTCTTTGTATTCATCTAGTTAGAAACCTAAAACTTAATCTTAGATGTATTCCTGGTTTTTGGGTTTCATTACTAGGACAACCCGTCATCATAGTTTTGTGCTTTTCCCATGTAAGCCTTTTGGTAATTATCAAAATGACATTTTTTCATCTTTCATTGTTAGGTGTTTGAAGGCCATAAATAGCAAGAAGTATGGGGTTGATCTGGTCTGTTTTACTTCTCATCCTACAACGGTTATATACTCTTCAAAAAATGGTTGGGATGGTAAGTGTAAGATTTTTTGTTTTTGATCTTCACCTAGTTCCAGACCATTTTATTTAGTTGTTCCACTGGCCCAGAATCACTGCGGCTTCTTTCATTGAACGACAACAAGTATCTGCGGTACTTTAAAGGCCATCATGACAGGTATCATGTATGTAGCATTTACATCTTATGCATATGCTTTCGCCCTTTTCAAGTGAGATCATCATATGCTAGCAACACATTTATGTCTTCTTAGCAGTCTTACATGTTTTGTTTCTTTTATAGGGTTGTTTCACTTTCATTGTGCCCTCGAAAAGAATGCTTTATCTCTGGTTCACTTGATCGTACTGTTTTACTCTGGGACCAGCGAACTGAGAAGTCTCAGGTGGAAGAAGTGCATTCTCAATTTAGCTGCAGGGGATGCAGGTTCCTCAATAAATTATAATACTTGACCTTATGATGTTGCAGGGCCTTTTACGTGTGCAGGGAAGACCAGCAATCTCCTATGATGACCAAGGAATGGTCTTTGCAATCGCATTTGGAGGTTACATAAGAATGTTTGATGCTCGGAAATATGAAAGGGTAGGAACTTGTGGAGTATAGTTGCTAATGTTGATAGTTATCATGTTAGATGTTAATTTCTGTGAGTTTTCTATGATATAGGGCCCTTTTGAAATCTTTTCTGTTGGTGGGGATGTATCCGAAGCCAATGTAGTAAAATTTAGCAATGATGGTAGGCTTATTCTTTTGACAACTGCAGCAGGACATATTCATGTGCTTGACTCCTTCCGAGGCACAACTGTAAGTTCTGCTAAATCTTGATAGAGTACTTTTGGTGAAGATTCTGGGTGTGCTATCTAACTGTTTGTGTATTATTTTGAATTTAAAGCTTTTTCCAAATGAACTGATGCAATCTGTCTGACTATCTTGTAGATATCCAATCATAGTGTGAAGCCAGTTTCAGGCAATGCCACTCTGGAGGCTTCCTTTAGTCCTGATGGAATGCATGTTGTATCAGGTAATTTCTCCTGTTTCCTTGTATTGCAAAAGTCATAACATGAAGACCATGCATAAGGCAAAAGATGTTTCTTTATTTTCCAACATCTCAATCACTCAACCGGGCTTGGTGAAGTTAATTCCATTTGCCATTTTGCAAGGAAGTCATGTTCATCTGTTTCTCATTTTTAGCCTAATGTTAGTTAATATGTTCTTGTACTGTAACAGGTTCAGGTGATGGGAGTGTTTCTGCCTGGAGTGTCAGGAATGGAAAAGTATGATAAGTAACTTACATTCAGCCAGACCATTTCGTGTCCTATTTCTCTATCTAGGTGGCCTGCACCTTGGCTTCCCATTGGACCATGTGGCCTGAGGGATAGCAGGTGGGATCCTAGGGACAAACCCATGTGCTGTGTTAGAAACCCAGTCCCATTTGTCGGCCTAAAAAATAGAGGATTCGAGTGAGGAATAGAGCATCGGACTGAAAAATAAAGGTTCAAATGAAATATACATGTTTCAAATGAAAAATATAGGTTTTGATTGAAAAATCCAAGTTTGGATTGATATAAACCTCTGTTTTTCAATCCTATCACCTTTCTCTCATTCCTATCCTCTATTTGTCAATCAAATTCTCTATCTTTCAGGCTGAGAAATGGGACCGAATTTCTGACGCAGCATTTGGGTTTGTCCATAGAGCCCACTTACTGTTGTGTTAGACTATATAGTCCAATGAGAATCTAGGGTGCAGGATTTCTCTAGGATCTGTGGATGCCTTTATACATACATAATATATAATCCTTGTTCTAGAAGAGGCTAGATATTTAAAACTGTTGTAGTAATTGCCTTCGTGCTTCTTAATTTTGAGACCTGATTCTTCCTCCGTTCCTTTGCCGTTTGATGATGGTAAGGTTGCATATTGGTCAAGCACGGATACTGAACCACCGCTGATAAAGTGGGCTCCGGACAGCCTTATGTTCGTTACCGGGTCAACGGAATTGTCATTTTGGGTACCGGACTTGTCTAAGTTGGGATCCTTAGTTGGCATGAAATAGAACATTTGCGCCGACATGTTGCTGCTTCAGGTGTAAGAGACACAGCAGAAAGGTATACTATCTTCCTGAGTGTTGTATGCAAACATATTTCTCTCAGATTAGGTCTGTACTATTTAATCTGTCTCTCCGCTTGCAGCCCATTCGACATTTTGTTTCAAAGGGGAATGACAGCCAAATTTTCTGGCTGATCGAATATCTCCCCGCCTCAGGATTTTACTGTACAATTGCAAAATGTAAATAGCTCTCATCTTATATGTGGCTTGCTTCACATCTTGTTGTACGCCAAATTTCACCTGCATAGAAGAATTCACCTTTTGTTCCTACCTTCCGTTACACAAAATGAGATGTATGATCTACGAGATGCCAGACATGATCCAACACCGTTCCAACCACTTTGTGATGATACCAACTGTCCAGTAGGCTATATTTTTGGGGCGATGTCCACGTATAGATCGCTGGTGGCCTTGCATGCTCTACAAATGGCGAGGATAAAATTTGCCTTTTTACACTTCCATTATGCGTAGTAGGTGTTAGGTTTACCATTTGATTTTACCCTAAGGTTAATATAAACATTTGGGAGCAGATTATATTGACGGTCTACACGTTCGACCACGTAACCGGGTACATGGTAACGCACCATGTCAGCCCCCTTCTCTCCTGCCTCTCCCTCTTTGACGGTGACGAGGGAGGTGCCAGCAGAGAAGAAAGCTCGAAGGGGCTTGAGGGGTGATTTGGGTGGGGGTGGGGGGTGGGGGGAGTTTGTTGTCCCCAACTGCCAATGGGAGATAGTGTGATAGTAATTGATGACAACGTGGTCGGGTTGCGTTGTGGTTTTCATTGCCATGACATTTGCTATACCAACAACCGACCTGCTCCTTTCCCACTATAAATTACCTCCCTGTTTCACTCGTGTCCAAACAAGTGAAAGACACAGAAATCCAGAGCAGGACAAAGGCCGTGTGGATCTTGACGGCGGCTGTCGACGAAGGAAGCCCCCGTGAAAAAGCTCAGCTTCGAATTCAGGCAAGTTTCTGATGTACTTACAGACAGAAGAAGTTGATTTTGGGCCTATAAAGTATGTCTGCATTTCCCTTTTGTAGGTCAGAAAAAGGGTTGGGCAAGGACTGTGAGGCTTATGCTCCTGCCACACTTAAGGGGCTCATGTTTAGGGGTGTAAACAGATTGGATCTGGATCGGATCCTTTGTGATCCGGATCCAGATCTGATATTCTAAAATCCGGATCTGACCCGGATCCAAAATGAAACATCATTTTAGATTCTGATCTGACCCGGATCCGAAGTTAAATTTTTGGATCCGAATCTAACCCGAAAATCATAATATATATTTTTTATAATTAATGAGATAGGGAGATCCAAATTTATATATTTGGATCCAAAATTTTCAGATCCAATGGTTCTATTTTCGGATCCACATGACACACCACTAGACTTGCATCCAAACATTTTGGGTCATTCGGATCCAGATAGTAAGCACATATTACATTGAAATTCAGAAGTTTTGGGGAAATTTGGATCTTCTTTCGGATCCCAATAGTAGGTACATTACAATGAAAATCCCAACACTTGCTTTTGAATGTCTGATGGCTGCTTCACTTCAGAGGACCCACTGTGGCACAGGTGCTTCCTTGGCAAAGAATTCAATGATCATCGGAAGAAGGATCTTCTGCTCCTTGCGTATACTGAAGGCTGCCCGAATGTACTCTTCCCAGTCCTTCTCCGGCTCTTGTAGGACTCTCTTGGTGTGTATACACATACCTGTAGAAATCTAATGGTGAGCCTCCATGGAGAGCACAGTATATAGCAATAACAATGATGTAGTCGTATATATGTGATATGGAGGGCCATACAAGAATACATGGATGGGTTGTAAATGGGAAAGCAGCTAGACCAGAATGGCTCATGTTGAGGAGAAGATTAAAGGAAAATTGGTTTTGAAGTTGTACCGCTAGATCAGAGTGGCTTTCTAAACAAAGTGCAAAATGTAAAAGAGGGTCAGGATTATCAAGCCATGACTCCAAAGGAGACTCTTTTCTGCCGCCAGGACTCCAAATATCACCCTGATACTGAGGGGAAAATGCTCCCATAGAAGAGAACGACGAAGTATGAGAAGATGAGAGCCCAGGGTACACCAGAGGTGAATCTGCTAGTTTACAGTAGATTGAACCCATGAATTTAATTAAATCTTCAGAGTGCTTATTGGGTGTCTCGGGAACATAATCTGCAATACCTGTACCAAGATATTCTGCTAGGCTGATCACCTCTGATGTGCTATTTGGTTGAATTGTCTCATGAACATAATCTGCAATAATTCTGAATTTGCATCTACGTAAACATAGGCACTTGGACTAGGTAACTGGTATGGAAAAACCAGTCACATGGTTTCAAGAAACTAATTAAAGCAATAGATGTATGAGTTTCACAAAAAAAAAGTTACCTTGGGCATCGTATTATCATCCGAAGTGTCTACTGCTGAAGATCTATAGCCCAGTGCTTGTTCCAGAACACGGTGGACAACAACTTGATCTTGCAACCTTTTCTCGAGCAATAGACTTGTATGCCCACAACATATTCAAGTCATCTCAGGTCCATGGAAATCACAAATGCTAGTTAAGTGTAGATCAAGTGTGCCTTGAATAGGAGTAGACTTGAGAACAACATATGATTGTATCCACATGGTGCCACAGGAGTTTTGACAAGGAATCCCCAACTTGAGAATCAGGAGGAGCTCCACTCCAGCATGTAGCCTAGAGGAGGAAGAAAGATACAAAATTGTATGAGAATAGTGATACAGAAGAAAGGAGATTGATTCAAGGCTCTCATTTTCAATAGTTAAATTAAAATATGTCAGGTGTGATCCACGGCTGCTATTTTCAAAAATACAAACAAAACACACAAGTTGCACAATGTGCCAATAGACTCAATGCCCAAAGCAAAAGGAGTGTACAACAAATATGATACATTTACACAAGCCCCCCATATGAAAACCACTAAATAATGCTAAACTACTGAAAACCAGATAGGGTAAAAGATTATTGGGCACATGATAGAAAGACTAAGTCTCTCATCACTAGGAAATAGTTACTTCTTTAAAGAGCCAAAAAACAGTGAAAGGAGACCTGTAAGGAAATTACCATGAAGTTTTACCATGGAGAGAGTTCTTCCCATCACTAGGAAATAATTTATATTCTTTGTCATTTAAAGTGAACTAGGCGCCTAAAAGCAACATGACCAACTTAATGCTCCAAAATGAGTTGTATCATTCTGCGTGATAATGAAAAGAGATCATGTCAGAAAGATGTGTTCAAGAGAGTATACGGCAGCATCCTTACCTAATGTAAAATTTTGAATATACAACCGCTTTTGTATCGAATAAACACATTGAACAATTCTCTAGCATCTATATGAACCCTAAGAATTGCTTCAAAAAATATCATCCAAGATAATTTAATTATCACCGGTCACAAATAAGCTAGTGGTTTATAAATGCAATGTGATAAAAGAAGACCAAAATTGGAAGGGGACTAAATAAATCCCAACCCAAGCATACAATACTTGTTTGCAATGGTAAATCCCAACCCAGCTTTGTAGATTTAGGCATTAAATTAATTGTCATCACTTAAGATATATTAAAATTCTATGGCGATATATATTATTAATATTTGCATATTAGAGAAAAGACTTCTAAATAGTCTAAAAAAGAGTCATATACATTGATAGGTGATTTACTTCCGTAGAGTGAATGAAAAATTGATAGATTTACATAAAGAAACAAAGAAGGTAGTAAAATAAGACAGTATTAAAAGCTCTTAACTAGTGAATAATCATTAAGGAATCAGATGATATTTTAGTCATTGTTTTATACACTTTGTGCAGAGTAATAGAAAATGAAAAAATCACCTTAAGATCAAAAAATGAGGATGGATCTCGCGGAAAGTTCAATGCTGGCCCAAATGAGACCCATTCACTGCAAAGAATTAAAGTAAATATAAAATTACAGATCTCAAAGTCCCGCACTCTCTTTTACCATAACAAGAAGTTCAGTTAAACACATACCTTATGTTCATATGGAGTCCACGCATATCCTATAAAAAGTTATTTTTTATGTCTATCCGTTGTAAGAATAAACAAAGATTGGGGACTTATCTGCTCTGATATCCATCTATGTAAATCAATTTTAAGGTTTTGAAGTTTTTGACCATTGCCACTGTCACAACTCAACCATCAATTGTATTAAAAGGAAAAGGACGGTTGAAAAAATTGAATCACAATACCCAAATAAAAAATCATCATTCTATAGCTCCACTTTTTTGCAGGAGTCGAGAATATCATCTAACAAATATATCATGCAATTTTTAGTAGACTGTGATATCAAGTACAGATAATTTAAGTACTGTATGACATACTTTTCATTTTTATCTGAAATGTCAAAATATTAAACTATTGCATATTTGAGGGAAAAGAAAAAGCACTTGCACCGTAGGCTATGAGATTACTTCTGAAGGGGCGTGATCTCGAGCTGGTCCTGAGCTGGGAGGATGATCACCGGATAGTGAACTGTAAAGAAGGGAAAACGGATCAGGGGTCCCAGGAATGGTTCCCTGGGGAAAATCCTCCGATGCTTAAGTCAGTAGAACAATGGTGGAGGTTATGAAGGGAGGAAGAAAGAGGTGCACTAGATCCCCTATACCGAGGTGGTAAAGTGGTTCATGCTCAGGGAGTTTAGGCGTGTGTTCGCCTTACCTTTCGTCGGAGGGAGTCCCAGATTTATATAGTGTGCTTGCCTCATGAGTCCCGTAAGTTGAGGAGTTTCAGGCGGGAGTTACGTTCTCATCGCGGGGTCTTTATGTCCTCATCGTGGGATCTTTACGTCTTCATCGTGGGATCTTTATAGCATTGAGGGATCTTGGGTCTCTTATCCTCATAAACTCCTGCTCATAAAGGGCTCTCAACGGTAGCGTGGATAAGCAATCGTCGGTCGAGCCGAGCATAAAAAGTGTCAACCCTGTCCGGGCAATAGGCATAGCTCGGATGAAGATAGGTCGGAGTGGGCGCTGAGCGCCTGCCTTTATCTCGGCGAGGGGATAGATTGGGCGTGGGTCTTTTTCTGACGTGACCGACGCTCGGACCTTCCGAGCCTAAGGGCCGCCGAGGAAGGGTGTGATCCCGAGTGATCTTATTGGGCTTTTTAGCCTAAGTGGGCCCTGTGGGGCTGTCACTTGGATGAGTTGGGCCTTGTTTGGTCCTGATGGACCTAGTTTGGCTGCTCTTTAGATGGTTTACAGAAATCCCCCTCTCCACTTGTCCCCCTCCTACTCCCGAGCCTTGGTAGGCTCGGAAGAGTAGCCGTTAGGGTTTTGGACCAGCGTGGCTCGGGTGGGTGGAGATCTGGCGGTGTTAAGAAGCCACATGCCGTGGTCACCTGGGCCCGTAATAATGATAATCCTGACGGATTTGAAATGAAGGGGCCCCCTTTTTCTCGGAGGTCGAAACGGCGCGCCGCCTTCCGTGCGGGGATATAGGCGTTGCGCGCTTGTTGTCATTCCAGGCTCCCTCCGTCTTTAGGGTTTGGCTCGCCTTCGTGCTTGCTTTTGGGCTCTTTGATGCGTCGTGAGGACACGACGGAAGAGCAGAGGCTTGCAGCGGCATTCGCGGAGTTGGCGGAGATAACTGCAGAGGCAGTCCGGCAACTTCCTCTCCCTCCGGAGTCTTCGGGGTCCCGGGAGTGTCTTTCTTCAAGTTCTTCTCCGGATTCCATGGCGGATCAGCGTCTGGATGTTGAAGAGTGGGAGGATGAGCCGGTGGTGAAGGCGGCGGTTCCAAACTGTAGCGAACTGGGGGAGGCGGAGGTGAAAAGGCTGGAGCACCAGTTTCGCCTGCCCCACAAGTTTTACTTTGCCGCGGCCGCTCCGCACGAGACGAGTTTGGACTCTCGTACATGCCATATCTGTACCTTCCTTCTGTCGTGGAAAAATAGGTTCCGCCTTCCCTTCGAACCTTTCGTTCTTAAGCTTCTCAATTTTTTTCGGTTGGCGCCCATTCAGTTGGTAGCCAATTCCTATCTCCTTCTTTCTGCCTTTCGCATCCTCTGTCGCCAATGCGGAGTTCCTCCTTCCTTGGACCTCTTCCACTACTTTTTTGAGTTGAAGGCGCATTCCTCGGCCGGGAAGGGTTTTTATTTCATCCAGACGAGGCGGAATAGGAGCTGCATCTCCTTGGCGGCGAAGGATTCTTCGCATAAGGGGTGGAAAACTTAATTTTTATGGGTGGGGATCTACTCGGTGGAGGAGACCTGGAAGTGCCCCGTGATCTCCAATTTTCACCCGAATATCCCTCCCAGGCAGGATGAGTTTCCTCCGTACGTGGAGGAGTACACAACTATCTTGTTGAAGCACAGCCAGTCCACAGAAGAGCTTGTTACTCCAGAGAACATCGAGCAGTGTCTTCTTACGCGGTTGCATCCGTCGGGCTCAGGTGCCACCAACTAGGCTCTCCTTTGGATGTTGAGACCATTTTTCTTTTTCTGACTATGTCTTCCTTTTTGTGCAGACACCAGGCGGTCGACTTTGGAGGAGGCCGCAGAGGTGATCGACCTCGGCAATGACTCGAATGCCGATGAGTCGGCTGCTCCCACGGGTCGCTCCCGAGCCAGAGATAAGGGCAAGGGGGCGGCCCAGGGCGAATCCTCCAGGCCGCGGGGGTCCAAGCGCAAGGATTCCGTGGAGGGCATGATCCGGGCCGTCGTGAAGGCCAGGAAGCGGGCCAAGAAGGCCGGGGTCGTACTCGCAGTCGAAGGCGACCTTGCCGCGGCTCACCCCTCCGCCGGGCATGATGGGGCCGACCCTACCAGGCAAGCTCTCCCACCCGCCGAGCAAGAGGGGGCCGAGGAGGTTGGGGCTGCTTCTGCGGTCGGCGACGATGCTGGCTCGGCTCCTCCTTCGGCCGGAGCCGAGGGGGCCGGGGCTGCTTCTGCGATCCGCGACGATGTTGGCTCGGCTCCTCCTTCGGTCAGAGCCGAGGGGGCCGGGGCTGCTTCTGCGACTGGCAACGGTGCTGGCCCGGCTCTCCCCTCGGTAGGAGCCTAGGGGGCCGTATACGAGGCGGGTGACGCTGGGACCACGGCCAAGATTGGGGCGTTGACTGAGGCGGGTGACGCTCCAGGTGGCGGTGCAGTTGCCGAACCGGTCCAGGCTGGGGGGTCACAAGAAAAGGCGACGCATCCCCGACCGACCGAGGCACGAGGGGCGAACGAAGCCGCGGCTCGATCCGGGCCGTCCGGCGGGACGCCGACCGAAGAGGGGGTCTCCATTCTGGCGGCCCTGGAGAGGCTAGGCATCCAAGGCCCTCTGTATCAAATATGTCGCGGTATAGACGCGAAGGTGAAGGGATGAGATAGGCAGCACTCCCCTTCCGTGGCCCTCGAGACGGTTATGGAGGGCGGCTTGGTCTTGGCCCAGATGGGGGCCACTCTGGCAGAAGCGTACGCTCGGTTGGAGTCGGAGCGAGCGACCCTGACCTGGACCCTTGGTGGGTCTGACAGGAGGTTGGCTCGGCTTGCCGAGGAGCGTGATGGGCTTCGACGGGAGCTTTCCTCAGTTAGGGAGCTGGTACGGTCGAGCTAGGTGGAGGCCCGGGCGCTAACCGAGCAGCTAGCTAAGGCCCGCGAATCGCTCGAGAGGAAGAGCAGGCTCCTTGAAGAGGAGCGCCTTGTTCGCGTCGAGCTGGATGGCCGGTGGGAGGCTGAGCGCTCCGAGCTGGTGGACTGGGCGGAGGAAGCTGAGCGCCTTCGGGGGGAGGCTGAGGCTGATCGAGCCAAGGCGGAGAAGCGGGCGGCGGAGGCCGAGGAGCGGACGGCTGAGGCCGAGCGGAAGCTATCCGAGGCGGAGCGGGAGAAGACCGAGCTCGCTGGCAGGGTGGGATTGGCCAGGGCAGAGGCGTTCGAGCGATACAAATGCTCAGATGCCTATCAGGTCGACCTTAAAGAGGCTGCCCTCCCTTACTACGAGTCAGCGCTTCGCCGGGGCATCCGCAAGGGGTTCAAGCAGGGCTATGACCGGGCCGTATCTTATGCCGAGGAGCAGGCGTCCGGGATAATCGATTTCCCATCTGGGCAATGCTACGACTCGTATCTGTCATCCTCCGGCTCCTCTGCTTCGGTGTTGGAGGAAGAAGATCAGGAGGGCTCTTCGCCCGAGGGGTCGCTAGCTCCGGACATCTCGAGAGGGCACGCAACCGAGGCAGTTCCCACACCGGTGGGGTCAGTGCCAGGGTCGGCCGTCGCCGAGGATGCCGGGGGCAGACCGCCTAAGCCTTCCACTTCCGAGCTTCAGGGTGGGCCAGAGGCCTAATGTACCAGCTTTGCTTCTTCTCTTTGTATGTCTTTTTCCTTTTGAAAAAAAAAACTTTCTCCGTTGTGTAGAAAAATAGATAAGGTAATAGCGTTATGACGAAGACTTAACTGTTCCGTATCGTCATTGTCGTATTTTGTTCAGCGTATCTGCAGTAGTTGGAAAGTGCCGATACTTTCTGCGTGGATCTCGCCTGATGGTTGGGTGAGCGTCTGACAGGGTGTCTTTCCGTTTTCTCATGCTTTGAATGCTTGGTCGCTTCGTGTGTCCCGCTGGGGCGGAAACGAGAAGTTTGAGGTGACCGTTCGTAGGGAGAGATCCCTTTGGCGTGTTTTCGAGGAGAGAATCATTTAAGGCAAATAGCCTCCCTTCGCCTATAAAAGGTCTGAAGGGCGTCCCTTCCTCTGCACCGCTTAGGGTTTTCCCTGACAGTCTTTCCTCATTCTTTCTTCACGTAGCGTTGTGCCGTTATATTTGAAGCATGGAAGACGCTCCGGAAGATGAAGCTGCCGATGACGGAGGGCAGAGAGTCCTTGCTGCTTCGGGTTTAAAGGGGGTTCGACGGCCGGCGGGCAGGTTTAAAGAAGGTTTGACGTGTGGAGGCACGTCGTCTTCTTTTTATCAATTCCGGCGGCGCTTGCGAGGGGGGGCGAGATGGTGGACGGATGGGGGCATCAGGCATCCCTGCCGCCCGTCCCTTCCTGCTCGCTCCATGGAGGGGAGGAGGAAGCCAATTAAGCTCCCTCCTTCCCGGGCTTTCCCATGCCTCCTCGTCCAGCTCTGCTGGTTTCTTTTTCCCCCTCGCAGCCTCTTTCTCCCTCTTCTGCTCTTCTCATCATTTATTTCACTCTTCGGAGGGTGCCTGCACTCTCTTCCTTCCAAAGAGTTGGCAGATTGGCGGGGAGGATGCCTTCATATGCGTTCCCTCTTCCCCTTTCTCTTCCAAGTTCAACTTGGAAGGTAGCCTTCTCCTCCCTCTGTCACCTTTGTCCCGAGTTGCCCGAGCCAACGGGGTCGACTACCCTTTATCCGAGCCAGTTTCTGCACGAGGCAGAGTCAGTGGCTGGACGCAGGAAGGTCAACCGAGTCAGTCGAGCGATGGGCTCATACGGCGGCACCAGATGGATTTTTTACTTTTTTGACATGTATTTTCTTGGCTTTGGCCTTCCTGATGTACAAGCGAGTTGTTTGAATAAAGGAAAGGAGGCTTTTGTTTTATCTCATGTTGTTTACACAATGCTCAGTATTCAGAAGTAGAACTTGCGTAGTGTAGTCGCGTTCCAGGTCCGAGGGATGAGCTCTCCTTCCATCGTGGATAGTCGGTATGCTCCTTTCCCGAGCGTCTCGACCACTCGGTAGGGGCCTTCCCAATTAGGGGATAACTTGCCCGCCGCCTCAAGTGGTCGAGAGGCTTCGGCTTTCCTAAGGACGAAGTCTCCCGGTTGAAAGTGTCTATCTCGGACTTTGGCGTTGTAGTATCGAGTGAGGCGGCGTTGATATTCCGTTGCTCGGATGCTGGCAATCTCTCGGAGCTCATCTGTTAGGTCGAGGTTTTCGAGTAATTTCTGATCGTTTGCCTCGGGCGAGAAACAGATGACTCGGAGCGAATGATTGGCAATTTCCAAAGGGATGACGGCCTCGGCACCGTACACCAACTGGAAAGGACTTTCACCGGTTACCGTTCTGGGAGTTGTTCTGTGCGACCAAAGTACGTTCGACAATTCCTCAAGCCAGCTGCCCTTGACTTTGCCGAGCCTGGTCTTGATGCCTTTTAAGATAGTCTTATTGGCATTTTCGACCAGCCCGTTAGCCTGAGGGTGGGCGACCGAGGTGAAGTGATTGCGAATGCCCAGGTCGGCACATCTGTCTCGGAAATAACGAGAATCAAATTGCCGACCATTATCACTTACTATCACCCGGGGGATGCCGTAATGACAGATGATCGACTTCTAGACGACTGTCTCGGTGATCCTTGATGTGGCTTTGGCCTCGATCCACTTAGCGAAGTAGTCGATGGCGACGATAATAAACTTCTTCTGGGCCTGGGCCGTGGGGAATGGCCCGAGGATGTCGACTCCCCAACGAGCGAAAGGGTAAGGCTCGGCTAAGGTGATGAGCTCCGTTGCTGGCTGATGGACCAAGTTGTAACGACCCGAGAATCCGATTACCGGGAAGGCCCGATAACCCGAGACTCGCACCGCCACCCACGAGCCCGAAGACTTGGAAGGGTTAAAAGGATGGTGTGAAAACTACACAAGTATCACAAATAATCGCAGAAATTAAACAGTTATAATATTAAGCAGGAAATAAATTAACATTTTACATAGTCCACAATAGAAAATAACGACAATAACAATAGTCCACGACTAGTATAGTGACAAGAAAGGAAAGTACAGCTACACGGGGCATACCCCGGCTCTGACCTCTGGCACTACCTCTGGGCACCCGCACCACGCTGCACCCCAGACGCGCTCCCCTGGGGCGGCGCCACACCTGAAACACGGTGAAAACACGCAGGGAATGAGTCTCGGAATAAGACTCAGTAGGGATCACTCAAACTCTACCTCGTAAAACGAGAAATCACTACACTAGCGGTAGGAGAGTACCTCGGAAGGGAAAGCCCTGTACTCTACAAGATAAGACCCTACGGCACGCAAACCGACACACGTGCCACGGAGAGAAGACCAAAGCTCAAAGGTCGAACCGACAAAATCCGAAGGTCAGAAACACTTGACTGACAGTTTGTCACTCCGTACTCGACAGAAGTACCACCCACTAGAAGCACAGCCGGTAGCATCCCCTGACGTCTTACACCACGCCGCAGGTGAACCGCCTGACGTGGTAGGTCCTACCCGAGGCGCAGACACCGTACAAGTAACCACAAACAAGTGACTAGCTGGGGTCACGCCCGTCGACGTGCGTCCACTGTCCCCAACCACGTGTGCACACACAGACCACACGTCCTAGGTCTGGCCCTCTGACCGGTTTTCCCCTGGCACTGGACTCTGATTTGACGAGGGGCCCGACGGTAACCAGTCTAAAACCATCCTCAGGGTAAGCCCGTACACCACTCCCTGGTGCGATCAGCACACGCGTACTGATAGGTTACGACTAGTGGAGGGTCACAAAGGAGTAGACTCTCGAGTCAACGGAAAATAACTTCGCAACCGCAGGTACGAGGAACGCTCCTTGTACCAACACCGACGCACGGTGACACAAGCCGGAGCCACCACCTCCCGAGACCCCACTGCACCCCCATGTGTGGCCCCCACATGATGCCCAGCATCAGTCAGACCACGGGTCAGCACAGGGATCGAGACTTGCTCGTCCGGGATTCAAATCGGCGAGGAAGGGGAGTCGCGGTCACCGGAGGACCGCCTCCAGTGGTCGCGGTCGACCTAGGACCGCTACCACCTAGTCGCGGTCCTCCTGGAACCGCGACCATCCTGGTGCGCGAAAAGTGAACGCGGTCGCCTGATGACCGTTTTCACCTGGTAGCGGTCTCCAGGAGACCGCGACCAGACTCCAACGGTCAAAAAATCGTGTCGAAGACCGTGCCAGAACCCATGCTGAAAGCGGTCGCCCCCTGAACGCCACCAGCAGTCGCGGTTAGTCGCACGACCGCGACCGCCTGCCGACAGAACGAGTCCCAATGGTCAAAAACCCTGGTGAAGGCGGTCCCCACCCGACCGCTACCAATGAAGGCGGTTACTGGTAGACCGCTACCATCTCGGAAAATCGAGAACGGCGGGAAACGGCCAAAAACACCATCCACGCCCCCATGCCTCCACCGGAGAGGGGGAAAACAAAGGGGAAGACCCCCGGGGACCCCTAGCATGATTCTAGGCCATCAAAACACGAATTCATGCATCAAATCCGTAGATCGGGCGGCTCTCCCCAAATCATGGAAAAACCCCAAGCATGCTCAAACAAGCCCCTCTCGGCCTTCCCTCGGCCTATAAATCACAGAAAAGATCGGCAAGAGGATAAGGAACGTCACCCTACCTCAATGGAGCGAATGCTCTGCCGAATCACCCACGAATCGTGAAGAACGCTTGAAGCTTCACGAACTCCCCACGCTTCCCACGCTTGCCGCACGCCCACAAGCTCGCCTTGCCGCCACCCACGCGTCCGCGCCGTCGCCCTGCCGCCGTCAACAACCGGGGAGGGGCTCACCGCGTCCGAATGGGAGAGAGAGGGAGAGAGGAGGGCGGCCACGGTTGGGGAAGGAAGGAGGAAGAAGAAGAAGAAAGAGAAAGGAGAAAAGAAAAAGAAAAGAAATGGGATTATATAGGAAAATCTGATTTTTCAGAAAAATACCGAAAATTAGAAAAATACATTTCCGGAATCCTCGGAACGCACCGATCGCAATGGTACTACTCGTGCCTGGGGGAACCGCCCGGTTCGCCCGCAGCGAGCTTCCGAAGAAAAAGCCGAAACACACACCGGGAATCGGAAAACACGCGCGAAAAAGCGCGGAACGCCTCCGGGCCTCCGAAACAACTCCGGATCGCGCCGATCCGAACACGAAAGATGTCCGAAATGAAATTTCGGACACAACAGAGCCGAACACTCCGAAAACCAAATCTGGGACCCACGAAGAAAGGATCCGCAAGGTCCGGGATATTACAGCCCTCCCCCCTTAAGGAATTTCGTCCTCGAAATTGAGAACAACCAAAGGGGAAAGAAGAGGAAGACTCACTCAAACAGATACGGGAACTGCTGACGCATCTCGTCCTCACGTTCCCACGAAGCCTCACCACCAGAGTGTCGTTGCCACACGACCTTTACCAAGGGAATAACATTGTTCCGCAGGCGCTGCTCTCGCCTATCCTCCACGCGGATCGAAAACTCTGGGAGAGAAAGATCTGGAGTCACCTCAGGCCAAACAGAAAACTCGAGCACATGAGAGTCATCGGGCATATACTTCCGCAACATCGAGACGTGGAACACGTCATATACCGATGCCAACTCAGGAGGTAACTGCAACCGGTAAGTAACCTCACCGATGCGCTCCAAGATCACAAAAGGACCAATATAGCGGGGACTCAGCTTCCCACGCTGTCCAAAACGCATCACCCCCTTCATCGGAGAAACTCTCAAGAACACATGATCGCCCACGGCGAACTCGAGAGGCTGCCTCCTACGGTCAGCATAGCTCTTCTGCCGACTCTGGGCCGCCAACGTGTTCTGATGAACCAGGTGCACAACATCCACACACTGCTGCACCAATTCCAGTCCCGTCAAACCACGCTCACCCACCTCAAACCAATCAAGTGGAGTCCGACAAGGACGCCCATACAGAGCCTCATAGGGAGCCATACCAATGCTCGAATGATAGCTGTTGTTATAGGCAAACTCCACCAATGGTAGGTGATGAATCCAACTCCCCTGCCACTCCAGGCAGCAGGATCTCAGCATGTCCTCCAAGGTCTGAATGGTCCTCTCAGACTGACCATCTGACTGTGGATGATACGCCGAGCTAAATGCCAACTCCGTGCCAAGAGCTCGCTGAAAACTCCTCCAGAATTTGGAAGTGAAGCGCGGATCCCGATCCGACACGATCGAAATGGGAACCCCATGCAACGGAACGATCTGCTCCACATACAAACGAGCCAACTTAGACACGCTCCAGCTGACCTTGACTGGTAACAACCGCGTCACCTTCGTCAGCCGATCCACCAGCAACCAAATACTGTCCTGCCCACTCGGGGTCCTCGGCAACCCCACCACGAAATCCGTGGTCACATGGTCCCACTTCCAAGCAGGAACATCCAAGGGCTGGAGAGTACCTCTTGGTCGCTGATGCTCCGCCTTCACCTGCTGACAGATCAGGCACCTGGCCACAAACTCTGCGACATCTCTCTTCATGCCAGGCCACCAGAACTGCCTCCGCAAGTTCTGATACATCTTCGTCGCACCCAGGTGTACGGTGTACCTGCTCCCATGAGCCTCGCGCAACACCGCACGACGAACCTGCTCCTCAGCTGGGACGTACAGCCTGCCACGAAACCTCGCAGCACAGTCCTCGCCGAGCTCCACGTCAGCCATTGCCAGAATCCGGGGTAACTCAGGGCCCGCATGCTGAGCCTCTGTCACCTGACGACGGATAGCAGGAGTGACAGTCAGACTCGCAAGCACTGCCAACCCTGGCTCCTGGGGAATCTTGAGCCTAAAAGATACCTCGGGCACTTGTTCCCAGAGCCTCCACTGCCTTAACATCAAGGCACTAATCACGACCTTCCGACTCAAGGCATCGGCGACGACATTCATCCTGCCCGGCTGATAAGACAGGGTGAAGTCATAGTCCTTCATGAGCTCTATCCAACGCCTTTGTCTGAGGTTCAGATCTCTCTGCGAGAACACATACCTCAAACTCTGATGGTCAGTAAATACCTCGAACTTCTCACCGTACAGATAATGCCTCCAGATCTTCAGCGCGAAGATCACTGCCGCCAACTCAAGGTCATGGGTAGGGTAGTTCTCCTCATGGGGCT
This sequence comes from Amorphophallus konjac, assembly GCA_022559845.1. Classification (NCBI taxonomy): domain Eukaryota; kingdom Viridiplantae; phylum Streptophyta; class Magnoliopsida; order Alismatales; family Araceae; genus Amorphophallus; species Amorphophallus konjac. The sequence continues at coordinate 50,844 of JAHNEJ010001576.1, forward strand.
TTAGCTGTCGAGATGCATAAGCCACCACTCTACCATGCTGCATCAGAACAGCACCCAATCCGACGCCGGAAGCATCTGTACACACCACAAAACCTCCCGATCCAGAAGGCAAGACCAACACCGGAGCCGAGGTGAGCAATCTCTTCAGTTCCCTGAAGCTCTGCTCACACTCCTCGGACCAAACGAAAGGCACATCCTTCCGCGTGAGCCTAGTCATCGGGGTCGCAATGCGAGAAAAATCATGGATAAACCGGCGATAATAACCCGCAAGCCCCAAGAAACTCCGGATCTCCGTCACCGACCTCGGCCTCGGCCACTGCATTACTGCCTCGACCTTGGTGGGGTCCACAGAAATGCCATCACCAGAAATCACGTGCCCCAGAAAGTGTACCTCGTTGAGCCAAAACTCGCACTTGATGAGCTTCGCATACAACTGGTGGTCTCGTAACGTCTGCAGCACCACACCCAAATGGTACGCATGCTCCTCAGCAGACTGCGAATAAACAAGGATGTCGTCCACGAAGATGACCACGAACTGGTCCAAATACGGATGAAACACCCTCTGCATCAAGTCCATGATGGCTGCAGGGGCATTGGTGAGCCCAAATGGCATCACCAGAAACTCATAATGCTCGTACCTCGTACTGAACGCAGTCTTCTCCACATCGGACTTGCGAATTCTCAGCTGATAGTAACCGGACCGTAAATCAATCCACGAGAACACTCGCACAGACTGAAGTTGGTCGAACAAATCATCAATCCGCGGCAACGGATACTTGTTCTTAATGGTCACTTCATTCAGCTGCCGATAGTCAATGCACAACCGTAGACTACCGTCCTTCTTCTTCACAAACAACAAGGGCGCACCCCAAGGGGAAAAACTAGGACGAATATACCCCTTGGCCAACAGTTCCGACAACTGCGCCCTCAACTCCCTCAACTCAGCGGGGGCCATACGGTAGGGAGCCTTCGCCAAAGGTCCCGTACCAGGCACAACCTCGATCATGAAATCGATCTCCCGCTAGGGAGGTAATCCACACAACTCCTTGGGAAAAACGTCGGGAAACTCGCACACCACCGGAATGTCCTCGACATCACGCTCCATCCGGTCAGACACAACCACTGACGCGAGAAAACCCTGACAACCAGAATCAAGCAACCGACGGGCTCGAATAGCAGAGATAAGGAATCGAGAAGAGGTGGAACGGATACCTTAGAAATAGAAGGTCCTCTTGCTCGGATGCTAGAAGTAGACCCTCTTCATTCCACAATCCATCACCGCTCCATGAGTCTCGAGCCAATCCATGCCTAGAATCACATCGTAATCCCGAAGCTGCAACGCATACAACCTGCCTGGCATACTCCGCCCATCGATCCAAACCGGAACCTGATCGAAGTAATACGGAGTGATCATAAAGTTACCCGAAGGCAACTCCACTGCCAAATCACAGGACAACTGGGTCACCGGCTCCTCGACGCTCGACGCGAAATCCTCCGAAATAAACGAATGAGATGCGCCAGAATCAAATAAAACTCGAGCCGCACAACCCAAAATCTGAACGGTACCTTCCACGAGCTGCGACGCCACTGCCTCTGCCCTGGTCATGTGCGTGATCTGGCCCCGAGCCCTCTGCCTGCCTCCCACGCTGGCTGACCTGGGTAGTGACGGATACTGTCCCTGCTGCTGCTGCTGCTACCTCTGTTGCTGGGGAACCTGCTGCTGTGGCGGCCTCTGGGGACAGTCACGCGCCATATGCCCTGGCTGGTCACACCGAAAACAGATGATTGGCGCCGTGCACTGCCTGCCTGGGTGGGTCCCACCACACCGTGGACAAGGTCCTCGCGATCCACCCCCTGATCCCTGACGCTGCAAAGGAATCGGCTACTGTACACTGCCCGATGAAGCTTGCCCCTGATCCTTGGACTTCTTCTTTCGGAAATTCTTCGAGAAGAACTTCTTGACCTTCGTACCGAAGGACGCAGATCCTGTCGCCGAAGCTGCAGATGCCGGTACTCCTGAACCACCCGACGCATGCTGGAAGAAACCCTGCTGTTGGGTAGCCGGCTGCTGGCTGCGACCTGACAAGGACTGCCCCTGGCTGATTGGTCCTCGAGTCCTCTGCATATCCATCTCCAAAGAAACCGCAACACGAGACGCCGTCTCTAGATCAGTGGCCCCGTTCGCAATCAAATGGTGCCTTAGCTCCAACCTCAAGCTCTGCACAAACTGCGTGGTCCTCACTCTCTCATGCTCCATGATGTGAGGTGCATACCGACCCAGCTCGACAAATCGGGCCCTGTACTGCAACACGGACATGTCACCCTGCACCAGCTCCAGAAACTCCCGCATCCGCTGCGTAGCAACAATATCTGGACAGTACGTACGCTCGAAAGCACTGACAAAGTCATCCCACTCGATCTGCTCAAGTGGACGAAGCTGAAAGGACGTCTTCCACTCGGAAGACCACCACCTCCGAGCCGTACCCTGCAATTGGTTGTAGGCCAACACAACTCTGTCCTCGGCAGCACTCTTCGCAGAACTGAACACCCGCTCCATCTCATCAAGCCAATCACTGCCTGGCCGCTAAAGTAAGGTGGATGGAACTGCATGAAGTCCTTCACTGCTTGGCCTGGCCCACCCCTGACTGACGAGCCCTCACCAGCCTCTCCGCCGAACTGCTGAGACATAAGCTGGTACATGCCACGGAAGAAATCCTCGGCCCCCGGAACGCTCGCAGCATCCGCGGCCTCGGTAGCCCCCGGTGGCGCTCTGCTATGCTCCTCCTGGTCCCTCTGGACCCCCTGCTGGATCTCCTGACCTCCAGCCGACTGCCCCTGCTGAGAGCGAGAGCTCCTCCTCGGCGCCATACTCGCTCCTGAAGCAAAAGACAGGAAACACGAAAACGGCAAGGTCAAGAAAAACACACGATGCCCAATGCCAGCGTCACCTGTACATCATTACTGTGGACTAGTGGACCACTACAATTACCTATGATTCTCATGTAATTCCACAACCGCGCTCTGATACCAGCTGTAACGACCCGAGAATCCGATTACCGGGAAGGCCCGATAACCCGAGACTCGCACCGCCACCCACGAGCCCGAAGACTCGGAAGGGTTAAAAGGATGGTGTGGAAACTACACAAGTATCACAAATAATCGCAGAAATTAAACAGTTATAATATTAAGCAGGAAATAAATTAACATTTTACATGGTCCACAATAGAAAATAACGACAATAACAATAGTCCACGACTAGTACAGTGACAAGAAAGGAAAGTACAGCTACACGGGGCATACCCCGGCTCTGACCTCTGGCACTACCTCTGGGCACCCGCACCACGCTGCACCCCAGACGCGCTCCCCTGGGGCGGTGCCACACCTGAAACACGGTGAAAACACGCAGGGAATGAGTCTCGGAACAAGACTCAGTAGGGATCACTCGAACCCTACCTCGTAAAATGAGAAACCACTACACTAGCGGTAGGAGAGTACCTCGGAAGGGAAAGCCCTGTACTCTACAAGACAAGACCCTACGGCACACAAACCGACACACGTGCCACAGAGAGAAGACCAAAGCTCAAAGGTCGAACCGACAAAACCCGAAGGTCAGAAACACTTGACTGACAGTCTGTCACTCCGTACTCGACAGGAGTACCACCCACTAGAAGCACAGCCGGTAGCGTCCCCTGACGTCTTACACCGCGTCGCAGGTGAACCGCCTGACGTGGTAGGTCCTACCCGAGGCGCAGACACCGTACAAGTAACCACAAACAAGTGACTAGCTGGGGTCACGCCCGTCGACGTGCATCCACTGTCCCCAACCACGTGTGCACACACAGACCACGCGTCCTAGGTCTGGCCCTCTGACCGGTTTTCCCCTGGCACTGGACTCTGATTTGACGAGGGGCCCGACGGTAACCAGTCTAAAACCGTCCTCAGGGTAAGCCCGTACACCACTCCCTGGTGCGATCAGCACACACGTACTGATAGGCTACGACTAGTGGAGGGTCACAAAGGAGTAGACTCTCGAGTCAACGGAAAACAACTTCGCAACCGCAGGTGCGAGGAATGCTCCTTGTACCAACACCGACGCACGGTGACACAAGCCGGAGCCACCACCTCTTGGGACCCCACGGCACTCCCACGTGTGGCCCCCACATGATGCCCAGCATCAGTCAGACCACGGGTCAGCACAGGGATCGAGACTTGCTCGTCCGGGATTCAAATCGGCGAGGAAGGGGAGTCGCGGTCACCGGAGGACCGCCTCCAGTGGTCGCAGTCGACCTAGGACCGCTACCACCTAGTCGCGGTCCTCCTGGAACCGTGACCATCCTGGTGCGCGAAAAGTGAACGCGGTCGCCTGATGACCGTTTTCACCTGGTAGCGGTCTCCAGGAGACCGCGACCAGACTCCAACGGTCAAAAAACCGTGTCGAAGACCATGCCAGACCCCATGCTGAAAGCGGTCGCCCCCTGACCGCCACCAACAGTCGCGGTCAGTCGCACGACCGCGATCACCTGCCGACAGAACGAGTCCCAACGGTCAAAAACCCTGGTGAAGGCGGTCCCCACCCGACCGCTACCAATGAAGGCAGTTACTGGTAGACCGCTACCATCTCGGAAAACCGAGAACGGCGGGAAACGGCCAAAAACACCATCCACGCCCCCATGCCTCCACCGGAGAGGGGGAAAACAAAGGGGAAGACCCCCGGGGACCCCTAGCATGATTCTAGGCCATCAAAACTCGAATTCATGCATCAAATCCGTAGATCGGGCGGCTCTCCCCAAATCATGGAAAAACCCCAAGCATGCTCAAACAAGCCCCTCTCGGCCTCCCCTCGGCCTATAAATCACGGAAAAGATCGGCAAGAGGCTAAGGAACGTCACCCTACCTCAATGGAGCGAATGCTCCGCCGAATCACCCACGAATCGCGAAGAACGCTTGAAGCTTCACGAACTCCCCACGCTTCCCACGCTTGCCGCACGCCCACGAGCTCGCCTTGCCGCCACCCACGCGTCCGCGCCGTCGCCCTGCCGCCGTCAACAGCCGGGGAGGGGCTCACCGCGTCCGAATGGGAGAGAGAGGGAGAGAGGAGGGCGGCCACGGTTAGGGAAGGAAGGAGGAAGAAGAAGAAGAAAGAGAAAGGAGAAAAGAAAAAGAAAAGAAATGGGATTATATAGGAAAATCCGATTTTTTGGAAAAATATCAAAAATTAGAAAAATACATTTCTGGAATTCTCGGAATGCACCGATCGCAATGGTACCACTCGTGCCTGGGGGAACCGCCCGGTTCGCCCGCAGCGAGCTTCCGAAGAAAAAGCTGAAACACACACCGAGAATCAGAAAACACGCGCGAAAAAGCCGCGGAACGCCTCCGGGCCTCCGAAACAACTCCGGATCGCGCCGATCCGAACACGAAAGATGTCCGAAACGAAATTTCGGACACAACAGAGTCGGACACTCCGAAAACCAAATCCGGGACCCACGAAGAAAGGATCCGCAAGGTCCGGGATATTACACAAGTGGTCAAATCGCTGGCATCAGTTACAGTGTTGTGTGTAGGTCGAGCAGTCGCGCTGCAGAGTGGGCCACCAATAACCTTACCGTAGCAAGATCCTGGCGAGCGATCTACCTCCTAAATGCGCTCCGCACAGACCTTCGTGAACTTCTTCGATCGCTCGGTTGGCTTCATTAGTGTTGAGGCACTTCAGGAGAGGACCGGAGAAAGATATCCGGTAGAGAGTGCCATCCAGAGTGACGAATCGCCGAGCTTGGTATTTCAATCTTCGGGCTTCCAGAGGGTCGGGGGCTCTTGAGAATCTTGGAGCCACGACAGGTACGGGGTATGCCAATCGCTTGGGGGGGGCGAGTCAACAGCCAGGAGCTCCGAGTCGATGCTCGGTCGCTCTAGCTCTTCGAGAAGGACCAATTGAGTACCCTTGGGGTCAAGAGAGGAGACCAGCCGAGAGAGGGCGTCTGCTTGGGAGTTTTCCTCTCGATCTATTCGGACTACCTTAAAGCTCTCGAACTGTTGTGCCACGGCTCTGACCAGCTGAAGGTATTTGACCATCTGTGCTTCTCGAGCTTCGTAATCGCCGTTGACCTGGATAGCGACCAGCTGGGAGTCAGTGTGAATTTTGACTCGCTCAGCCCCCAGCCGCCGGGCCATGCGGGCTCCCGAGATAAGGGCATCGTACTCGGAAGCATTGTTGGATGCCTGGAAGTTGAACTTCAAGACGTATTGTGGCTCTGCTCCTTCGGGGAACTTCAGAAGGATTCCAGCGTCGCTCCCGGCTGAGTTGGAGGATCCGTCGACGAATAGTTCCCAGGTTGGCCCGGGCACGGACGAAGATCTTTCTTCAGTCGGGATGGTGCTCTCGGCGATGAAGTCAGCGAGTGCCTGGCCTTTGATAGCCGAGCGAGGCCGGTACGATATATCGTAGGCCCCATGCATGATGGCCCACTTGACGAGGCATCCCGAGGCTTTAGGGTGAGCGAGGATCCTCTTCAATGGTTCGCCGGTCAGCACGGTGATGGAGTGCCCTTGGAAATAGGGTTGGAGGCGCTTGGCCGAGGTAACCAATGCTAGCACGAGTCTCTCGGTTGCGAGGTATCTTCTTTCAGCCTCATTGAGCACCTTGCTGGTGTTGTAGACCGGTCTCTCGACTCCCGAGTCATTTCTGACTAGGACCGAGCTAACTGTAGATGGAGTTGTCGAGAGATAGAGATGCAAGGTTTCACCTGGGATGGGCTTGGAAAGCACCGGGGGCGAAGCCAGGAACTCCTTAAGCTCGGCGAACGCTTTTTGGCATTCCTCGTCCCACGCGAATGTAGCAGATGTCATTTTGGGCCCCCTCAACAGTTTGAAGAAGGGTAGGCATCGTTCAGCCGCACGGGACAGGAATCTGCTGAGCGCGACAATGCGCCCGGTAAGGCGTTGAACATCTTTGATGCAGGTGGGTGGGCGCATGTCCAGGATGGCCTGGACCTTGTCGGGGTTGGCCTCGATCCCACGCTGGGTGACTAAGAAGCCCAAGAATTTCTCGGACCTTACTCCGAAGGCGCACTTGGCAGGATCGAGCTTCATGTTGTACTTTAGGAGGGTGTCGAAGGTTTCAGCTAGGTCGGCGAAGTGGTCCTCAGCCTTGGGGGTCTTCACGAGCATGTCGTCAATATAGGCCTCGATGTTCCAGCCGAGCTGTCCCTCGAACATATGATTGACCAGCCTCTGGTATGTGGCTCCAGCGTTCTTCAACCCGAAAGGCATCCGGGTGTAGCAGTATACGTCGAAGTCGGTGATAAAGGCGGTGTTCTCGATGTCTTCTAGATTCATTCTGATCTGATGGTAACCTGAATAGGCGTCTAGGAAGCTGAGTATCTCGTTGCCCGAGGTTGAGTCAACCAGTTGGTCGATGCTCGGTAATGGATAACAGTCCTTTGGAGTAGCCTTGTTCAAGTCGGTGAAGTGCACGCATATTCGCCACTTTCCCGAAGCTTTTGGCATCAGGACGACGTTAGCCAACCACGTCGGGTACATGACCTGTCTAAAAAGACCAGTTTTTTACCCCTTGGTGACTTGCTCCTTGATGATCGCCTGCTTCTCTGGCGCGTGCTTCCTTCTGCGTTGTTGTACGGGCTTCACGGTTGGCTCGAGGTTGAGCTTATGCATCACTGTCTCCTCCGGTATCACGGGGAGTTGATCATCAGACCATGCAAAGACTCGGATGTATGCTGAAAGAAACTCTTTGTATTGCTGTTGAACCTCAGACGGTAGGTCGGCTCCAATCTTTACTCCTAGGGTTGGGTCGTCGTTTAGGAAAACTATTAGAAATTCGCCTCCAGGCTCGGAGGTTGCAGGTTTTTCCTCGACTTCTCGGGGACCCTTATTCTTCCTGTCCGGCCTTGTGACTTCAACCGAGATATTATAGCACCTTCTGGCCGTTGCCTGGTTTCCTCGGACTTCTCCCAACCTGTTTTTGGTGGGGAACTTCATTTTTTGGTGATAGGTAGAGGGCATCGCTTTCGTTCGGCTAAGGATTCCTCGGCCGAAGATTGCGTTGTATGCAATCATACCCTTGATCACTATGAAGTCCACCATGACCGTAATGGTTTTGGGTGGGGTGCCGAGAGTAACCGGCAGGCTTAAGGCTCCCTCGGGATAAGTGGCCTGGCCATTGAACCCGCACAGAGGGGTTCGGATCGGGGCGGAGTTTAGACGGATCCTCCCCCATCTTAAGGAAACATTCAAAGGATAATACATCAGGGGCACTTCTATTGTCGACTAGAATCATGTCTACGTTACAATGGTTTATCGTGGCCGATATGACTAAGGCATCGTCATGCGGGGTGGTTAGCTCTTCTAGGTCTCGGTCGGAGAAGACTATGACCTGGGGCTCACTCGGCGGGGCCTTGGGAGGCTCGACGGCTCGGCTCGCCCGCTCAGCATGACGCTTCCTTCCTCGGCCACTGTCTCCTCCTGATGCAGCTCCTCCAGCGATGACGTTGATATAGACCCCGCGAGGGGCGTTGTCGATTTCCTCTGGGGCGCCTCGTTCTTCCTTATGCCCGACCACGAACCGGGATAGGTGTCCTTGACGGACGAGGCGCTCGATTTCATCCTGGAGCTGGTATCAATCGCCGGTGTGATGCCCATGGTCACTGTGGAACAGACAGTGCTTGCTGCGATTGCGGCTCTTCGACTTCATTGACTCGGGTTGGCGGAGGAGACCCGAGCCTTTGATGTCTTCATATATCTCGTACACCGGAGCGGTTAGGGGAGTGTATCGCTCGTACTTCCGTGACGGTTCCTTGTGCTCTCCGTCCCAGTTTCGCCTTTTTCCTGGACCCGAACTTGGCTCTGGTGCTCGTTTCTTGTCTCCCTCCCGACCCGAGCCGGTTGCGCCTCGGCATGCGCTGAGTACTTCTTCGCACTTGGCGTGGCGCAAAGCCAGGGTCACTAGCTCGGCAAGGGTCGAGGGAGGGTGGAGGACAAGTTCGCGGCGGAGGTTCTCGTCCCCGGTGCCCCAGGTCAGCGCGGTTATGGCCGAGGCTACATCCAGGCGGGGGATTCTCAGGGCTTCTGACTTGAATTGGTGGATATAAGCCCGGAGTTTCTCCCCTTGCGCCTGTTTGAGAGCCAATAGCCCCGCTACCGACCTCGGGGGCCGCTACCGGCGAAACTCTCCTTAAACACTCGCCCGAATTGTTTGAAGTCCTGGACGGATCCGGGGGCGAGGGCCCGGAACCACGCTTGGTCGCCTTGGACCAGGGGTGTCACAAAGGCTCGGCATTTGATGGCGTCGGACACTCCATACAGGGTTATCAGGGCGTCGAAGCTGTCGAAGTGATCGGCCGGGTCGCCCTGGCCGTCATAAAGTTTGAAGGTCGGAAAGGAGGTTCTGGGAGATACCTCTGCCTTCAAGATATAGTCGGAGAACGGGGATTTCTCCTCATTCTTCGCAGAGGAGACTTTCTGCAGGGCGCGTAGGGCGCGCTCTTGTTCTGCGAAACGCCTCTCGAATTCTCGCAGTCGGAGGGATAGCTCCGGCTGTCGTTGCGCCGTGGGGCTGGGGGGGGGGGGGGCTGTCTTGGCATTCCTCAGGGACTTCGGTCTCTGGATTCAGACAGCGTGCCCTAGGTCTCCCCCTTTTCAGAGTGGAGGAGGCCTCTTGCTCCGGAGGAGGGGCTTGTGAAGGTCCTCCTGACCTGTTACGGATGATCTGCCGGCCTCGGAGGGTGAAGCGGCCTCCGGCGGTGTGTTGGGACACGTTCTCGCGGGGGGGGGGGGCTTTCCGGAGGGGCACGTGGCCTTCCATTCATGGCCGCCTGAGTCCTCATGAGTTCCACGAGGACATCCAGTTTTGCGTTGAGGGCTTGGAAAGCGTCAGCGCCGCCGCTAAGTGGTAGTCCTACCGCCGTGGGGGGAGGGGGCGGTCCGTCGGTGGGGGTGCTGGCATTGGAGGGGGGATTTTGTGAGGCTTGAGAAGGGCCTTCTCCCGCCGCCACCGTGGCCTTTCCCCTGTCGCCGGCGGACCTATTCCCTGAACTTCTTCGCACCATACTGGCTCTTTGGTCGTTTCCCACAGACGGCGCTAGATGAAGGGCGTGATCTCTAGCTGGTCCTGAGCTGGGAGGATGATCACCGGATAGTAAACTGTAAAGAAGGGAAAACAGATCAGGGGTCCCAGGGATAGTTCCCTGGGGAAAACCCTCTGATGCTTAAGTCAGTAGAGCAATGGTGGAAGTTATGAAGGGAGGAAGAAAGCGGTGCACGAGATCTCCCTACACCGAGGTGGTGAAGTGGTTCCTGCTCAGGGAGTTTAGGCGTGTGTTGGCCTTACCTTTCGTCGGAGGGAGTCCCAGGTTTATATAGTGTGCTTGCCTCATGAGTCCCGTAAGCTGAGGAGTTTCAGGCGGGAGTTACGTCTTCATCGCGGGGTCTTTACGCCCTCATCGTGAGATCTTTACATCCTCATCGTGGGATCTTTATAGTATTGAGGGATCATGGGTCCCTTATCCTCATAAACTCCTGCTCATAAAGGGCTCTCAACGGCAGAGTGGATAAGCAATCGTCGGTCGAGCCGAGCATAAAAGGTGCCAACTATGTCCGGGCAATAGGCATAGCTCGGATGAAGATAGGTCGGAGTGGGCGCTGAGCGCCTGCCTTTATCCCGGCGAGGGGATAGATCGGGCGTGGGTCTTCTTCTGACGTGACCGACGCTCGGACCTTCCGAGCCTAAGGGCCGCCGAGGAAGGGTGTGATCCCGAGTGATCTTATTGGACTTTTTAGCCTAAGTGGGCCCTGTGGGGCTGTTACTTTGATGAGCTGGGCCTCGTTTGGTCCTGATGGACCTAGTTTGGCTGCTCTTTAGATGGGCTATAGAAATCCCCCTCTTCAACTTCCATAATGGGTTCTCTTAAAAATGATACTTCACTCACACATATGGCTTAAGTCAGAAACAAATTTATTGGTATAATATCTAACATCTTCCAAAATGGAAGCTTGAGTAGGAAAAAGGTCAAATGATTGGATTAATATGTATCTACATGTCCAAATGTTGATGAAAGGAGCTGTAATACATGAAAACTGCTCCCAACTTTAAGTTCGTCATGAGAATCATCTGAACCGAAAGAGTTGTCACAAAAGTCCTGTCGAAGTTGTATTCATGAGCATCAAGAAATAAAATATAGTAAATATGATCTCTCACTCCCATGGACGGCAGTCAAAGATATACACATAAACAAAAACAATCATAGGTAACTTGGAAGAATTTACGCAACTCTTTTCCCTTCACGCCTAGAGACGCAAAGAGGGGTTCTGATCGTCGACACAAAGGGGGTAGAGGAAGAGCAGTGTGTGGGGGATCAACATACCCTAGAGGCACAGATAGCATCCTTGTCTCTGAGATCGCCGTCGATGGAAAAATCCTAATGGCACAGTGAGGTGTTCCGAGAAGGGAAGAGGCGAGATGCAAAAGGAAGGCCGATCGGGCAGGTCATCGTCTTGAGATCAAGGAGAGGTGTGGAGCTGGAGAGCGGAGGATGTGGACTGTGGGGAGCAGAGGCTGGAGAAATCCTAGAGGGAGGAGGGACGAAGTCGATCGCGATGGCGCTGGGGGATGCTCACCTCGAAACCCTAGCAGCACAGTGAGGCATTTTGAGAAGGGAAGAGGCGAGACCCAAAAGGAAGACCGATCGGGGAGGTCAATGTCGTCGTCGCCGTCGCCGCTGTGAGATCAACGAGAGGTGTGGTGCTGGAGAGTGGAGGCTGTGAACTGTGGAGAGAGGAGAAGAGAAACCCTAGAGGGAGGAGAGAAGCCGATCGTGATGCACCGACAGGGGGATGCTCGCCCAGTCGCCCCGAAATGAGAGTTTTAACGGCGCCCCGAAAACTTGATCAGAGTTTTAACGGCGCCCCGAAAACTTGATTTCGGATCAAGAAAAACGTCGTCCCGAATTCACGAACGTGTAGTATTTTGGATCAATGAGTTGATCCGAATCCCAAAAAAACTTTGAAATCGGATCGGGCTATCGGATCCCGCCGATCCATTGACAAGGCTACTCATGTTCAAGAGGCTTGGCTTGGAGGACTTCCGGTCCTCGAAGGTTGTGGTCCTTTACTTACTTTGTTGGCTCACTAGTTAAAACTCGGTTCAACTCGGTGGCTGGCTTAAACATTGAGCCATTGCGGCCCATCTCAGTCTATTTCTGTCAGCATGATATTTAGAGAGTGCTAAAAAATGTGTACGAATAGCAATTTCCAGAGTAAAATGTCTGACTTTGATCACAATCTCAACTTCAGCTTGTGAGAAACAGGATCTCGTAACTTGGCCCAGCTCTTGTCCCAAGTTGTCAAACTTTAAGTAAAATTTGTAAAAAAAACTCTCTGTACCGGACCACTTTGATAGCTCCATATAAAGAACAGAGTAATACTGACTGCAAGTTGAGATTTACGGATTTATTCAAAATCTAATGTCATTAAAATTCAAATGGGTTGCGTGACGGGAAGGGGAGAAAAATTATAGAATCTGTCTTTTTACCTTTTCTCTTCTCCACTTTAACGTCGCGTTGTCTGTCAGGGTTTATCAGATTGGCGGGTCAAATTTACTAATAAGTCAGCCTTGGTACAATAAGATACACTATGACTCCGATCATCTTAGACTGACTCGGCCAAGTTACACAATAAATGTCATTCTATGGAGGCTGTTTTGACTTATTAGTCACACACACCGTATCTGAGCTCGAGTTGGCCCTAATATGGTACAACACAGTCCTATCATGTGATACATTCTGACTCGGATCATCTTAGACTGATTCGACCGAGTCACAATGAATGTCATTTTATGGAGGTTATTTTGGCTTAGTCACACACCCCATATTTGGGCTTTGAGTTAGCCCTAACATGGTATAGTACGGTCATGCCTTCTACGTACTCGGATCATCTTAGACTGCCTCGGCCAAGTCACATGATTGGAATCCCCGACAATATTTAAGCGTAGACGAACATCCTTCGTGGATATGGGTTTCCAAGCCATGCAAAATTTAATATGAAAGAGAACACAGACACATCATGGGTGGTGTTTCTCTAATCCTTCTAAGCTGAGATAGATGGGATTTTAGAAATTTTACAACGATGATAATCCTTACATTGTCAGTGGTATGTACGGTGAAGTAAATTTTTAAAAATCGTCCATGGTGAAAGGGTTACCAATTGGGGCCTAAGACCAACTTTAAGAGTTTTTCAAATGAACACGGTAATATATTGACTTTGGTGTAAAGTGGATTGTCAGATGAGAGAGAAGACACGCACAAACGCATTACATCTCTTTAATTCGTAGAAGCTCCCCGCAACTTGCTTATGGAGATTTGAATGATTAAAAATCTCTGACACTTACATTGAATGTGCGGAAAGGTGATTTTGTGGGTTATAGATAAGCTTATCTCCTCTCCAAACGTAGCCTTAGTCACATAACTCGTGTCTAGGCTTGAGTTGACCCTAATATTGTACAATACGGTTCTATCAGGCGGAGTCAGTCCAATCCGACAAACCCTAGTGTACGAAGAAGACGTGGAAGGAGGACAATTTGACGTTGTCCCTCTCAAAATGTTGGAATTGTAATATTTTAACTTTCAAGTAATTTATGCATATTTAAAGTTTAATAAAGGTTTCTGTTTAAAATGGTTCCACCGACTCCCTCCTCTAAAACTTTTATTCTGGCTTTGTCAAGGAGACGTCAACCAATGTACAGGCCTCTAAGTTCACCAACTCCCTCCTCGGTGAGCTGCTGCTGAAGACCATCCTGGGCGGTGCCGCCGAGCGGGGCCGTCCTCGCCCAGTGTGATGTGATGCAGGGGAGGGAGATACAGAGTGTGGAACAGGTGAAGTGGTAGCTTGTTTTACAGTAGATGGGTGGTGAAAGCACGGGTCTGGTTTAGTTAAGGGTATGTATGGGGGCTTGTCTTGTGATTTGGTTATGATCTTATTATCCGTTTTCTTTCAGTGTTGTTGCTTCTTGTGGATTTTTTTTATATGCCGGATTACCTGCCAGGACATAAGAGATTTTTTTTTACTTCTTACATATTGCAGGCGCACAGACCAAACACGTTACTTCATCCCACTTCCAAATTCCAATAGTTTGGTTCCATGAAGGTTTTAAAAAGTTGGATATCACCTCCATTAAAGCGCCTAAAAAGATTATCAATTTACTGACAGTAATATTTTGTATATATCTAGATTTTAAAAGCTCATATATCAATTAGAATATTCTTACATTATGTAGAGACAAAAGAAAAAGAAATACAATGTGGTATCTCGTTTCAATTATTGTCTTGAAATTTTGAGTTAGATGATCTAATTAATACACCATGCTTGATGTGGTCTAGATTGCATGCATGTTGAATATTTGTCATAGTCTACGAGGAGGGTAAAACCCGCCAGGTCCACCGCGATTCATTAGCATTGGGTCCGCTTCACAGCTCGGTCTGGTTGAGATCGAAGCAGGTCGATCGATAGCCTCTTACCCAAAACTTGATAGTCCAATAAAGGTATATCAAGAATTCGCCAGCCCACAGGAGACATCGATGTGAGCGTCCCGGGTACCGGACGACTCTCCATCGATCGAACGTTACTTCCACCATTATAGGCCTCTTCTCTGGTAGGGACGAGGTCACACACACTACGTCAAGATTCTCGCCCCGATGTCGCACTTCTCGATTAAGCATGAGCACAACGGGAAACTCCACCCACGATCAAGGAGATGTTGGGACGGATGGACACTAAGATCTAGAGGAGGGGTGAATAGATCTACCCCTTAGAAATCTACATCAGTTAAAATCAATGCGGAATAAAAACAAACTATTGTAGCTCAATCCAGAAATGGAAATATCAGCAAGATTAAAGAGGATCAGATGACAGAATTTAGCATGTGGCTAAACATCCAGGTACAATACGATGGCAGAGAGTTATCCTCACGCAAGAAGTGAAATTCCAGATAAGCTTTGCTTATCCTTTCAACCACACCTTTTGATACCTACTAGATGAAAGGCTTTAACGACAATCTCATATAGATATTATAGCGAGTGAAGACATGTATTACTTAAGCATTCATTCAAGTACCAAACAGACAAGAGCAATAAAAACGCAGAAGTACAATCCAATCACACAGTCCAAACAGACAAGTAATTTTAGGTGGTTCGATTTTCACCTACATCCACCCCACACTTAACCAAGTGTGGCTTACTGTTGATTCACAGCTTCAATCCGTTGATCCACAGTTTCGGGGATTAGATCCCTACACACTGCTGATCCACAGTTTCGGGGAGATGATCCCAGAGCGCTGAGCCTCACAGCTTGCTACTGCTGAGCTTTACAGCTTCGTTGTCCGAGGTCTCAACCTCGCCCGCTGACTCACAACTTGATAGAGTTCAGAAAACTTAAAACGAAAGAAAGGAAACAAGATAACAATGTAGCTCTCTAGAAGCAGATTGACTCTGGATTTGATTCACGAGTCAATTACAATTACCAATACTCTCAAGCTCTCTCAAAATCAGACTTACAATACTATGTTCTCCTTCAGATTTCTCCTCTCAGCTTCAGGCTCTCTTCAGCTTCGTAGTCTTCTCCGTCTCTCTGCGCTTGCTCTGCCAATCTTCAACTCTCGCTCACTCGCTCTGTCTATCTTCTTCTCTTCAATTTTTGATATCTTTAGATCTGAGGGATCATGTCCCTTTTATAGCCTCTGCGAGGAGAGGGCGCGTGGAAACCACGTTTCCCGCCCAGAGAATCTCGATGCGAGCGCTTCACTGGAGGTCCACGTTGAAGGATCTGAAGGCTCACAGTTCCACATGGCTGAATCTCCTTTAGAGCCTTGCCTTAGATCACGTGCCAATAACCTGGTACTTTAACTTCCTCGTAAGTCAAGTTCGCAGGTTGTTAGCTCACCCATCAAGTGTTCGATCATATAGCTGACCTGGCAAGCAAACGACAATATTAACTTTTAAGTCAATGGAATGCTGCTTGTATCGACTCTATATATGCATCACAGTGATGTGCACTGACGTTACATGCAGAATAACTAAGTGTGCACCGACCCTTAGCAGCAGACCATATAAGTATGCATTGACCTTCTATGAAGGAGCAGAAATATGTTTGGACCAATGTGCTGGCCGATCAAAATATGCATGGACCTGCTATGCATAGAAAGACACCAATGCACTGACATTGTCTATCTCAGTAGAAAGATGCACTGACCTCTAGGTATGTAAGACAAACACTGCACTTACTTCTTACCTGCGTAAAACAATGCATGCACCGACTATAGCTATGCACGACACAAATGTGCACTTACCTGAGTCCATGCATATATCAATATGCATCGACTTTATTCTACCTTATAAAGAATATGCACTGACCTTACTGAAACTTGCACCGACTTATATGCACGATGCAAACCTGCACCGACTATATGCACAATGCAAACCTACACCGACTATATGCAAAACCTGCATCGACTATATGCTTAATGCAAAACATGCACCGACCCTATGTGCGAATGCAAAACATGCACCGACTATATGCCAAATGTAAAACATGCACCGACTGTGTGCAATACACAAATCCGCACCGACTATATGCAGAACCTGCACCGACTATATGCACAATGCAAACCTGTACCTACTATATGCTCGATGCAAAACGTGCACCGACCCTATCAAAGACTTAGGCCGATATGAACTGACCTTTTACGTTCTTCTATGAAAACATGCACCGGTCTTGTATGGAGTTATACAAGACGTGCACCGACCTTAGATGCAGAGGGCGCAAACATGCATCGGCCTGATTATGCAATGCAAGTTCATAAAGCTATAAACTGCTAATCAATGTTATTAAAATAAAATACAATGTATAGTTGCAAAATGAAATGTATATATGCCAATCATAAAAAAAAAATCAGAAATTAACTTCAGTGAATTAAGACAGAGGAGACATGCCATGAAATTTATTGAACCACACAAACTCTCACAATATTCTCCCCCTTTTTGATGATGACAACACATTTACATTTATTTATATTTTGATGTCAACACTGATTTTATTAAGAATCAAAACTTATGCAAATGCAATGCACAACCAATGCAATGCAAAATTACCCCCTTTAAACTATTAAACTCTCTCCAAACAACATCATACTCTCTCCCCCTCAAACTCTTCCACATCAAACTCTCTCCCCTTTTGCCATTAGCAGAAAGGATAAACAGGAAGATATGATGAGGAGTATCATAGTTAAGAGGTGATCTGATGTGACAAACTATGTAAATATTTCAATAATCAAGCAAGTAAAGCACAAATTCTTCTATTATAGGAGAGCAGATAGTTTATTTCTGAACTTATATGGTTTAAAGAGTATGAAAGTGAGAGACTAGCCACACCACTATGTGAGTACTAGTCTATACACGTTCTTAATAGTAATGAACCAAGAGCACATGGAACATGACATTTTTTGTCTTACATTATCTTGTTTATCTGAGCCTCAAGGCATCATCAGGATTGACAGTCTTGAATTAATCTTCAGAGGAGCAGATATGGTTTCATATATTTCTTTTCTTTACTTCCTTAGAACAGTCAAGTATGGTCTAGTCTTTTCACATAAGAGTACACGTTTATCAGACGCCAGTACCCCTAGTTACTCGACAAGATCCACTATTCTGTCTCAGGTATAGTTTCCACCTTTTTATGTAAGGGTACACGTTTATCAGACGCCAGTACCCCTAGTTACTTAGTAGAACTGACCTTTTATTTTATGAACAGAGATAAATTGAGGCACTTCATGACATGGATTTTTCTCCATTTCATTGACGAAGTACCCAGTTTCTCAGTGCATTCAATCAGTGCTATATCTTTAGAGTATATGACTTATCATTTTGATACATCTGTCCATTTGATTTTCAGAAAGTGTTGTTTAAGAACAATACAGATTTTTAGGTTCTCTCAACCAATTTAGCCTGAGTCTAGATAAATTCAGATTTTGCAAGACTCATTTAGACAGGACATGCACAAAATAGTTAAGAACTATTAGAGAGTATTCCACAGACTTTCTTCATAGAGTTTAGTTTTTAGTCTCTAAAGATCATAAAGTTTAAACCAACAATTCATTCAGGGTTCATTACTGTTTCTTATAATAGAAGATTTCTGATTTCAGCAGCTTAGATTAATGAACATGTCTATCAGTTTGTCATATGATCAGATTCAAGGAGGATTCCAAGAGATGTTCAGACACTAAGACCAAGAATGAGGATAGTTCATGACTGACTAAATAAAGACAGAGTGAGTTTTCAAGAGAGTTAGTACTCAAAGTTGACATTTCAGAGCAGTGATCAGGAGTATGAATTGAAAGTCGACAATATAGAGCAATAGACTGTTCAATCACTAAAGAATTATTCAGAATTCCCCCATCAACATGAATAAGATGAAATCAAGATGCATGAATGAAATTATAGGGATGATATGACAATGCACAAACTCCCCATGACTGTGTACATGATGCTTCAGATGAGTATGAGAGAGACACTGACATATTCTAGACAAAGGAGAATTGACCCATGGTACTAGGCGAAGGACTTGCCTCTACGCATAGAGTGGGTTTTCAGACAGAAGATATATGTCCTTCCCCCATCTTCCATTTTATATACCTATGGGCCAACCAAGAAATGCAGTGAACATGCATTAAGTGACACATATTCCATCAGAAGCAATCAGGAGATACAATAAATCTAAATGAACATTCATGTAGATAATTTACAAAGACAAAGTTCTCTTCTTAAAAACTTAAATCTTTCATTTCCCATTGGTTTTGTAAAAATGTCAGCAATTTATCTTTCAGATTCAATGAATTCAAGCTCAATCTCCTTTTTACTGACTTCATCTTTAAGAAAGTGATGCTTGATTTCAATGTATTTTGTCCTAGAGTGGTGAACATGATTTTTAGTTAAGGAAATGACACTAGTGTTATCACAAAAGATTGTAATGCAGCCAAGATTGATGATATAGTCAATTAATTGATGTTTAATCCAAAGGACTTGGGCAGCACAGTTACCTGCAACCACATACTCTGCCTCAGCAGTGGATAGGGCGATAGTGTGCTGTTTCTTAGATGCCCAAGACACTAGACATCCACCTAGAAATTGACAGTATCCACTAGTACTTTTTCTATCTATCCTACACCCGGCATAGTCTGCATCTATGTAAGCTGTCAGATTTAGCTCACACTTAGCAGGATACCATAAGCCTAAGTCTAGGGTGCCAGACAGATACTTAAAAATCCGTTTCACAGCTATCAAGTGTGATTCCTTAGGATATTCTTGAAATCTAGCACACAAACATACTGAGAATTGAATATCAGGTCTAGAAGCAGTAAGGTATAGTAAGGATCCAATCATACCTCTGTATAATTTGGGCTCTACCATTTTACCTTCAGGATCTGAATCAAGACTGGTAGATGCTCCCATTGGTGTGGTTATTGCCTTGAGGTTCTCCATCTTGAATTTCTTCAGAAGATCCTTGATGTATTTCTCTTGAGTTATAAATGTTCCTTCTTTGGTTTGACATACCTGCAACCCAAGAAAAAATTTTAGCTCTCCCATTGAGCTCATCTCAAATTCACTGGTCATTAAAGCTGAAAATTCCTCACACATGGATAAATTGGTTGATCCAAATACTATATCATCTACATAAATTTGAATGATCAAGATTTCCTTTTCACATACCTTTGTGAATAGTGTTTGGTCCACCTTACCTTTGGAGAATCCCTTTTCCGTGAGGAACTTGCTCAGCATGTCATACCAAGCTCGGGGAGCTTGCTTCAAACTGTAAAGTGCCTTATCAAGTTTGTACACATGGTCAGGAAATTCATGACACTCAAAACCTGGGGGTTGCTTAACATATACATCCTCTTTTATTTCACCATTTAGAAAAGCAGATTTGACATCCATCTGCTGTAGGGTTATTCCTAGACTGCATGTGGTGGCCAAAAGAATTCTAATGGCTTCTAGCCTAGTTACAGGGGCAAATGACTCTTCGAAGTCAATACCAAACTCTTGGTTGTACCCCTGAGCAACCAGCCTAGCCTTATTTCTAACAATTTAACCCTGCTTATCAGATTTATTATGAAAGACCCATTTAGTGCCTATTATGTTACCATGAGAGGGTTCAGGAACTAGGTGCCATACCTTATTTCTATCAAATTGATTAAGTTCTTCATGCATGGCATTAATCCAGTGCTCATCCTGAAGGGCACTATCTATGTTTTTAGGTTCTACCTGAGATACTAAAGCAAATGAGCTCAATTCATTTTCAACTCTTAAGTGTGCTCTAGTTCTCGGTGGGTCATTTAACCTACCAATTATGTTCTCAAGGGGATGGTCTTTAAGAAATTTAAGGTTAGTGACCTGATTACTTGAACTCTCACTTACCTCCCCCTGAGTTTCAAATTCCTCATCTTCTTCACCAGATTCTTTATTTTGGTCTTCTTTGATTTTCAGAATTGCTCCATCAATCTTGTCCCTGCATAAATCAGTTTCAGTTCTAATTTCAGACTCATCAAAGACAACATGAGGAGACTCTTCTACAGTCTTAGAATTGAGATTGAAAATTCTGTAGGCTCTAGACTTATCAGAATAACCTAGAAATATTCCAAGTTCACTTTTAGGTTCGAACTTATCAAGGTCTCTTTTAGAATTTATGTGAACAAAACATTTACATCCGAAAAACTTGAAATGAGCTAGAGAGGGTTTATTACCTTTCAGAATTTCATAAGGAGTCATTTGAGTTGTGGGTCTTACCAGAGCTCTATTAATAATGTAGCATGAAGTGTTAATAGCCTCTGCCCAAAACTTCCTAGGTAGGTTTCCCTCTACCAGCATAGTCCTTGCCATTTCTACCAATGTTCGGTTTCTCCTTTCCACCACTCCATTCTGCTCTAGAGTTCTTGGTGATGAGAACCTGTGAGTTATTCCATTCACTCTGCAAAAATCATCGAAATGTGAGTTGACAAACTCACCACCATGATCAGATAAGATACTCAAAATAGCATGCTCATTAGTCTGTTTTATTTTGTAAAAGAACTCCTAAAATTCTTCAAAAGCTTCATTTTTGTGAGACAAATAAAAGACCCAAGTAAATCTAGAAAAATCATCAACAAGCACAAAACCATATCTTTTTTCAGATAAGCTAACTGACCTAGTAGGTCCAAATAGGTCCATGTGAATTAGCTCATATGGTTTAGAGGATAGGTTTTCGATTCTAGATTTAAATGATTTTTTGGTCTATTTACATTGAGTGCATGCCTCACAGATTTTATTTTTATTTTTGAAAGAAATTTCAGGAAGCCCTTTTACCATGCCGTGTTTATTCAGTTTGTGTAGTACACCGTAGCTAGCATGACCTAATCTACGATGCCATAGATAAGCTAGGTCATCCTTATTGGCATTAAGACAAAGGTTAGAATGTGCCACATTATCTAAGTCTACCATGTAGATGTTATTGATTCTCTTACCAGAAAATTTGACAGATTCAGAATTAGGTTCAAAAATTGTGCATGCAAGAGAGTCAAAAATCACTTTATGACCTTTATCACACAGCTGGCTAATGCTAAGCAAGTTATAGGCAAGGCCTTCTACCAACAGCACTTCATCAATGCAACAAGAAGAACACTTACCTACTTTAACTGATCCAATTATTTTCCCATTGGTATTACCTCCGAAGGTAACATGGCTTGCATCCTTCTTCACCAGCATGCAAAATTTGTCTTTATCCCCAGTCATGTGCCTGGAGCAGCCACTATCAAGATACCATCGGTTTTGATTGGATGTCAGGCATACCTGTAAGGGAATCAAGTGGAATGATTTGGAACCCAGAGCTTCTTAGGTCCCATAAAAGCATTTATCTAATGTAGACTAGAAACAAGATGTTTTGGTATCCACATTTGATTTGATTTCTTTATAGCAGTTATAGATTTCTCATCATTCAGTTTTATCTACCTCTTCTTGCCACTTTTATTCTTTGTGACTTGTTTCTTAGGTGTGGCCTGTTTCCTGCTTTTGAAGTCATTTTTAAAGTTCCTTTGCCAGTGATCAGTCCAATAGGCATTGGGAGCAATAGGTGCCTTATATCTCCTGAACTTACTTGGCTTGGAGTTGATAAAACCATAAGAGTTCTGACTTCTGAAATTGTTAACCCCAGTCATATAGGAATCCCAAGGATAAGGCTGATGCCTTTGAGTAGAGTATGAGTTCTGAAAGTGATTCTGCATAGGCCTCATGTAGAAGCTACCTAGACCTCCCTTTCCAAAGTTATGATAGTAAGTGCTGTGAAATGTAGGGTAGGTAGGAACAATATTGTGGTAGCCTTGACCAGAGGTTCTTCTACTCGGCCCTTGATTCCTAGGGGACTTATACCAAGATGAAGTTGAGGTAGATTGAAATTGATAGGTGCCTGTGGACACCGAAAATTGCACACCCAGATGTCCCACTCGGCCCCGCGTCAACAACGGCGCTGAGTGAAGAGGCCCTGGAGAGACGGGTCGTCCGGACTCCCCAAATATGCACACCGCCGTGAAGCCGCCTCCGGAGTCACGACAGTAAAGAGAAATCAACCACCAAGAGTCCCACAATCCCTGGGCCTCGAAGAAAATTAAATGTGTCACAGCTCGTGCTCACAGCCGGCTCAAAAGCACGCCCATCAGGCCGTTCAGCGGCACGCTCAATGGCCTTCAGCGGCACACCCATCAGGTCGTTCAGCGGCACACTCAATGGCCTTCAGCGGCACGCCCAATGACCTTCAGCGGCACGCCCAAATGGGCCTTCAGCGGCACGCCCAATGGCCTTCAGCGGAACGCCCATCAGGCCGTTCAGCGGCACGCTCAATGGCCTTCAACGGCACGCCCAACGGCCTTCAGCGGCACGCCCAAATGGGCCTTCAGCGGCACGCCCAATGGCCTTCAGCGGCACGCCCTTGAGGCCATTCAACGGCACGCTGTTTTGGCTCCCCAGCGGCACGCCTTTTCAACTCGCCAGCGGCACAGCGTTGAAGCTTTTTCAACGGCAAGACGACGTGAAGCCCATGCCCTATGCATCCTTGGCGTGCAGTGAAGCCGTCTGAGGTGTCAGCCGATCATCAGGCCACGTAGGCTACTCCACTGACACCCAGGACGGAGCAGGTCGAATGCCATCATCACACAGGCTGTTTCCCACCGTTTCGAGAGCACTTGAAGGCTCCCGCCGGGGGAGTATAAAAAGACTCCCTGCTTTCGAAGAGCGGGGGGGGGGGGATTAGACAGAGAGAGACACCCATAGCATAGAGGAAGAAGAAAAGAGAGAAGAGAAGAAGAGGCGCCCCGGCGTGAGCTTCCTCCGACGACCACCGGGAAGAAGCAAGAGTAAGAGAGAGAGAGCCCGATGTAATGGGGGAGAGAGTTAGGGGCGGCTGGCTTTCCTCCTGCACTCTATTCCTCCCCCTCTTATCTTTTGTCTTTCGTTGGGTTTCCCCCTGCCCATAGCCTCGTCTTGGGCATCTTCTTTGGTAATGTACATGTAGGGCTACGGCCTTTTGCCTCCCATGAATGAAAGATCACCCCCCCTTTTTTTTGGGACCTTTCTTGCTATTTATATTGATTTACTCCCGCCATCGCAGTGTATGTGGTGTGTTGTTCGCTTTCCCCGTTTCTCCGGTATTTCTTCGTAACCTCCGTAGCCATGTGATTCCTCCCCTATGAGTTTTGGCCTTATGGGCTCTTCACTCCCCTCCATGGTCCTCTATCATGTCCACCGGCCTAGGGGAGGGGGAGACCCTTACCCTCTCTCCGAGCACCCAGTAATTAGTAGCCTACCCCCGGCCTTGAATCCCCCTTTTCGCCATGAATGGCCTTCAAGTCTCCCAGCCCACACACTTAGCCCTGTTTGAGCCTCCAGCAATACACCTTTCCGGCCCTTGGCCGACACACTTGTTTGGGCCCTCAGCGGCACACACACACACATTGGCCCTCAGCGGCACCCCCCCCATTGGCCCTCAGCGGCACGCCCATTGGCCCTCAGCGGCATACTCACCTTGGCCCTCAGCGGCACACCCTTATGGCCCTCAGCGGCACACCCTTCAGTCCCCCAGCAGTACACTTCTTGGCCCTACTCCAAGCCCTTCCCTTCACGTTTTTCGAGGCTCCGTAAAGGTGTTGTTGCCTCCGGGCGCCCACCTCCAGTCGTCGGGTTCCGCCACTCCGTGTGGGCGCGTTCCCTTTATCTCCCTTACGCCCCGGGTTAAGGGGAGATGCTACCGAATTTTTGTGGGAAAATAACAAAACATTAAAAGAGACAGAGGGAAGCAACAAACGAATGGAATAATCAATGAACCTCCCAACTAATCAAGCCATTGCCGGCACCATGACGAGAACCGAACTGATCAACTACCCGGCAGCCCGGACGCCCAACCCGCAAGAAAGGAGGCTGAACCGAGCAAAACGGAAACAAGGGGGAAGTTTATATAAAACTGCGTAAAAATTAAAACAAGAAGAAAAGAAAAGTCTTAAAATAAGAAATTAAAAACTGATTGGACCTCCACCGCCACGCCTTGATTGGCCCTTCAATGGTGCACCCCAGTTATCCTCCAGCGGCACACTCATCCAACCCCTTCGCCGGCACACTCCTCCCAGCCTTCAGCGATACGCTTCAAAGCCTTCCCCGGTACGCCCCTTGAACCCTCAGCGGTACGCCCTAATTACCCATGGACACACCCTTTAACGGCACGCCCTCCATGGCCCTTTCAGCGGCACACTCCCTCCCTTCGCCGGTACACCCTCAGCCACCGTCTCAACGGGACCCAATGTATAGACTTTGGGCCAGCCAACGTGCAGACTTCACGCTGTAGCGTATAGACTTGGCCAATGTATAGACTTTGGGCCAGCCAACGTACAGACTTCATGTTACAATGTACAGACTTTGGGCTTGGCAACGTATAGACTTCGAGTTGCAGTCAAAGGGGCAATGTACAGACTTCATGTTGCAGCGTATAGACTTGGGGCTGGCCAATGTATAGACTTGGCCAATGTATAGACTTTGGGCCAGCCAACGTACAGACTTCATGTTACAACGTACAGACTTTGGGCTTGGCAACGTATAGACTTCAAGCTGCAGCCAAAGGGGCAATGTATAGACTTGGTGTTGCAGTGTATAGACTTTGGGCCAGCCAACGTACAGACTTTGAGCAACCAATGTACAGACTTCGTGCTGGTTGAATAGGCAACGTATAGACTTGAGGCTGGGGAACGTACAGACTTTATATCATCCCCCCCTTTCTTCACCGACACACTCTCCAGCTATGGCCCCTTTTCAGCCCCCAGCGGTACACCCCTTGAGCCTACAGCGGTACGCCCCCCCTTTTTTGGCCTTGTTGCTCTCAGCGGTACGCCCCTTCGGCCTCCAGCGGTACGCCCTTTTCAGCCACCAGCGGTAGACCCCTTCGCCATTCAACGGCACACCCCATGCCCTCAGCGGTACACTCCCATTTTTCCTTCGCCGGCACAATGCATGTGCATATACACATATAGCATGATAAGGGCATTGACGATAGCAAATAAATTGATGAAAATTATGCTAATTAAAGGACCCCGAATATGCAACATTAATAATGATTCAAAGGCATAAATAAACAATAAACATCAAATCAAAGATCAGAACATATAACTAAGAAAACCCCGAATAAAAGACGCTAGGGCCCATACTGCAGCCCCCATCTCTCTCCGCGACCCGGGGCAAAAGGAACAATAATGCCGCCCTCTCAGGCCGGGCTCGGACCTTGGGAGTCATCCCGACATGGTCCGGTCTCGACCTGGACTCGGGCCGACATCTTGATCAGACCGGGTTTGCTCCCCGTCCCAGACGCCCTCCGAGTCATCACTAAAGTTGTCGGGCGTTCGGCAAACACTTGAACGGATTTGTCCCGGCTTTTCCCGTCGCGTTTCCATCACGGACCCGTGTCCGAATATGAAAAGGTCCACGAGTGACTGACATGACCAGCGGTTGGTGGTCTGAATACAACCCTCAGTGTGATCCATTCCTATCCTTTTCTTGCACAATTAGTATTATTCTTTTCGGCCGCGGGGCCCCTAATTTCGGCAATTAAACAAGGGTATTCCCTCGTATGGGGGATGTAAATGACGTCGTGACCTTGATGGTACGACGGGATTCGGTCCCGACACGAACCACATAATCGCCTGACGAAGTCAGACCGAGCGCACCATGGGCTCTTCGGAGCCCGAATAAATTGTCACTTCAGTGACTGGCACGCCCACGCACTTAATAGACAAGACCGCCTGAACAAGCGAATTTAAGCGCGTCCACAACTCTGGCACGCCCGGTGGGACTTATCCACCCTTCATCTCTTTGCCGAAGTTAGGGGCCCCGCGGCCCCCTTCTTGTAATACTAATTGTGCTACTTTCTTAAATGCAGGAAGAGAGAGAGGCATCATGGAACCGACAATGGCTGTTATTTGCGGCCCTCAAGTCGTGGAGAACCATGTCCGAGGCGGCTACCTGGTGGTGCCCCTCAACTTCGGGAGCTTCCCTCCCACCGTGGGCTTCCCCAACTTCTTGGGGGTAGCCTTCGCCAACATCCTCGAGGTGAAGGCGCCCGAAGAGTCCCAGGTCAACGCTCCCGTCCCGGGGGCCACTGAAGCTGCTGCGGGCCGAGCTATGGCCAAGAACAATACCAGCGTCCCGACAACGACGCTGAGCTGCAACGTGCACCACGTGCACCAAACTACCGGCCCATCCCACCAAGGGTCGACATCCCACCGAAGGAGGCTTCGGAGGAGCAACACCGGCACCGGCTCAGGGCGTCGCATGTCCAACTCCGGAAAGTCCATGACGGTTGGGGCCCTCCGAGTCCGCCTAGACGGGCAGAGGTCCCAGGCGACGCCGGACCGCGTTGTCCCGACCATCCCAGTCCGCAACTCCTTCCAAGGACTGGAGAAGCTGAAGGAAAGGGCAACGCCCGCAACCCTACACAAGCCGGCCAAACTGAAACAAGTTTGGGTACCCAAGGGGGCCCAACCTGCTACACCCGCCCAAGCGGGGCCCAGCGCTTTCCGCCTGAGGAGGGCCCGACAAGATGACCGGGTCGAGGTGATGACCCCAACTTCCCGACCGGCACCCATCATCCCGGCGCCGTCCGAGAATGCCCGCCGCCGTCGCCGAGGGCACCGGCACAATGCCGCCCGCCCGGCTCTCACGGCCTGCTCTCCGCCTGCCGCTGTCAGCGACATGCAACCCCAGGCCGCTCTCCCTGACCAGGAATGGGAAGGGATCGAGCAGGCTATGAGGAATTACCTCCGAGGCCCGGGTAGCACCCCCGCCGGCCGCCAGAGACTGCTGGGGGCAATGGCTTCCGCTTTTCAAGAGGAAGGCGCCCGACCCGCACCTAGCGTGGAGTCGAGGACCCGTCCGGAGGAGTCGCGCCAGTCCCCTGTACGGGAGGAAGCGCCGCCCCGACGGTCGGTCTTTGATAGACTGGTGTTCCCAGGGAGATCGTCCAGGAGGGCGACAAAAAGAAACAAGAACAAGAAATGGCAAACATTCACCTGCGACATGGCAGGAGTTCATGGTCGGTATGGGGCCTTGCCCACCGATCCGGAAGAATTGGCCAGAATAGCCGTCAGGCCGGGACCCCTTACTAGAAGAGGGAGAGCGGCAGGCGGCGCGACACCCGCAGGCGCCGAAGGGAACCTACCTGAAGAACCCCTTGAGGCCCTCACGGCCAACGTGATCACCACCGGCGACACGAGTGGCGGACCCTCAACATCATCCGAGGACGCCCCGGCCGAAGAGAGAGGGGGCATGCCCAGTCTCCCCACAGCTGACCCTACAGTGCTGCTCATGATACAACGATTCCAGCAGGAAATCGATTCACTCAAGAAGCAGCTAAGTGAGCGGAATACACCGCCCCCGATGTCCTGGCAGACCGAGGTTATACCCGAAGTACCCAGGGACAGGGGGCAGTCTTCAGAGGCAGCTCTCCCAGCAACCCTCAATCCTCTCAGGGGCGCGCCCCCACAGCAAACACATTGCACGGCAGTGGCCCCGCCACAGGCTCCACCTTCGCAAGGGTCCCCCATGGCTCCCCGGGCGACCGTGGTAGCCACCCCGAGTGCGCAGCCCGCTCATTTTTACCCGAATCCGGTCGACCCGGCAGCAGTCAGCCGATTGATGCTCGAACAAATGATAGATATGAAGCTGGCCGAGAGGGGCGAAGGGGATCAGACGCCGTTTGACGTCTACCGGGTACCCTACCCGGCCCACTATGCCGCAAGGAAGCTGCCGGTCGGCATCACCAAGCCGCCGAAGATTGAAAAATTCAACGTGCAAGGGTCCCCCAGGGAACACATTGCTTACTATGTGAACATCATGGGAGATCTAGCTGCTGATGAAGCCTATCTCCTGAAGTTCTTCGGCTCGACACTTACCGGACTCGCCTTCGAGTGGTACTCCAGCCTGCCACCCGGGTCCGTTGCTGACTGGCCTGACATGCAAAAGAAGTTCAAGGAAAGATTTTATGTTGCAGAACGGGAAGTCACTGTAGCAGAGCTCTATGCTACGAGACAGAAGAACGATGAGTCGGCCCTCGACTACATCAAGAGATGGAGGAACCTCAGCATGAGGTGCAGGCGTCCCCCGCACCAGGAGGACGCGGTGCAGATCTGCAAACAAAACTTGAAGAAAGAAATCCTGGAAAGGATGATCGGCACTGAGGTCAAGACATTCGACCGCCTGAACAACGTGGTAGCAGAGATCGAGGCATTTTTGGCCCGATACTCCTCCGCTCCAGCCATGTCAAGCCAGAGAGCCAGACAGGCCGAGAAGAAGCCAGCTCCCCCTGAGGTGCACACATTAGACTTCCAGGCTTTTGAGAAGCAGAAAGAGAAAGCCAAGGCGGCTGCCAACCTTCCTCCGCCCAGAACTACAGAACGGCGGGAGGGCCCCTCACTAAGGGAGAAGATGAAAAATAAACTTTATTCCTTCTCCCGAGACAAGTCCAAACTCCTGTTCGAATGGGCAACCAGCTACAGCAAAATTACACTGCCAGAGCCGAAGAGGCCCGGTGACCTGAAGAAGAAAGATGACCCGCGCTTCTGCTTATACCACCGGGTGCTCGGGCATACTATCGAAGACTGCTACGTCTTCAAGGATGTTATTGAAGCCCTAATCAAGAACGGGGAGCTAGACATGGGGGAGCATAGAGTAGACCCCCCGCAGCCGCATGAGCTGCCCAGCATAACCTCCTCCGTCAACATGGTATCATTGTACCAGGAACTGCCAAAGGAGTGGGCGGAGGCCTGCGCCCGCGCCACTTATCAGACCTTCATCATGGCCCCAGC
Source organism: Amorphophallus konjac (assembly GCA_022559845.1). Taxonomy (NCBI): domain Eukaryota; kingdom Viridiplantae; phylum Streptophyta; class Magnoliopsida; order Alismatales; family Araceae; genus Amorphophallus; species Amorphophallus konjac. Next base: position 80,260 of record JAHNEJ010001576.1, read on the forward strand.
TCAAGACCAAGAAGGGTGGCAGACTATACCCAGAAAAACTAGAAAGGCACGCGCCTCTCGACCTACCCCAGGAATTCACCCGAGGGTGGCAGTGCCCCTGCCTGCACCGCCCCCGGCAAGCCCGGTTTGCCACGACACGGCCCCTTGGCTGGTCATGAGGCGGCCCACTCACAACAAGAAGAGTTCTGTCCCGCTGCGGATGCACAAGAAGACTAGCCCGGCGGTTGAAAGACTCCAGGCTATTATTGATGGGCTCGAAGATTATGAACAGCCCGAAATCCAGCCTGTGGAGCTGAAGGAGTATGTCCCCTGGAAGGAGTTCGAATCACTCGAGCTGGCTCCGGGAACAGAAGCTGATGCAGACAAAGAGCCTCCTCTGTGGGGTGAACTTCCTCAAGACCAGTCGTCCGCTGCAGCAGGCAAGAAGAAGAAGAAGAGAAGACCCAGGGGCAAGAAGAAGAAGGAGGTCGTCTTCGCCTGCAACACCCTCTCGGCGCTGTTCGACACCGCTCTCTCCCTGGAAGAAAAAGAAGAAGAGCCACCCCAGGAACCGGCGGAGGTGAATCAAGCTGAGGCGTCCACCTCCCAACACGCCACCAGGTCCGGAAGGAAATGGGGGCGCCCTCCTCAGGACAACCTCAACATCATGCTCAGGGGAGAACCACCATACCAGATTCCCGACCCTGAGGTCCGAGGCGCCGAGATTCCTCCTCCATCGGGCCTCTATCCCGGTGGGGCCAGGAGTCAAGGCACCCCTTCATTCGCGAATTCCTGTCAGCCCGAGCAGGCAAGCAGGCGCGCTCCCCAGTGCCTCCCTCCACCAGGAAAGCAAGCAGTCCCCGAGCTCTACCGGCGGCTACTCCTCCCCAGCCAGAAGCAGAATTCAACGGCATCCCAAACCTCGCCGAATTCATGCGAGAAACAGAGGAAGCCCAGCAGGCCCCGCCGGCTCAACAGGCTGCAGCAGAGCCCACAAAGCAGGCATCCCCTGATCTGGCACCCCAACCTCCGGATGAGGGCAGGCGCAGCAAGCCCGAAGAGATGAAATTGCTCAAGGTGCGGGCGGCCGAGCGAATAGTCAGACACCTCAAGAAAATCCGACCCGGTTTACGGTATGGGAGATGCTGTCCTTGAACGAAGAAACACGGCAAGCCATCATCGCCGCACTCCAGACGCCAGCACACCTTGAAGCCTGTTTGGCAGAAATATCACCTGAAGTAGCAGTGGCTTTCACAGAAGATGACATGCTCCTGCCGACTTGCAGCCATAACAGGCCCCTCTACATGAAAGGGCAGCTGAACGGCCAGCCTATCAACAGGGTCTTGATCGACCCAGGGGCAGCAGTGAATATACTCCCGTACCGGGTGTACCAAAAGCACTACTTTGACGTACACCTGGTTGAGGTCAAAAATGTCAGGATTGCTGGCTTTAACCAGAAATGTGAGGTGCCCATGGGGGTCGCAGAGTTCAACTTGACCTTTGACGACTTTACCTCCAAAGTCCAGTTCCACGTCATCAACTCCAACACTTCCTACAAGGCGTTGCTTGGCCGGCCTTGGCTACACCAGAACAGAGTGGTGCCCTCCACCTTACATCAGTGCATCAAGTACCCCTGCGAGGGGAAAGAAGTCAGAATCTTCGCCGACCTCCACCCGTTCGAGGTGTTCGAGTGTCACTTGTCAGATGCTAATCTGTACTTAGAGAAGGCAAAGCAAGCTCCTCAAGCTGCCCAAGTCAAAGGGAAGAAGAAAATGGAGTCAAGTGGCTGGTTTCCTCCGCCACCCCCGGGCTATGTGGCTCCCCCGCATGTACCATTCATTGCACAACAAGAAGGGGTATTCAGGGCGGCTCCTCTCGCCATTTACCCTACACCGGGGGCGCCTTGCCTCGAAGACCTGCTAGAAGATGTCAGGGTCCCGCCAGGGATCGTCAAGCCTGTAATAGAAATAGAATGTCAAGCAGCTGAGCAGCTGAAGACCTTCGAGGTGCCTAACCCAGAAGGGCCGCCCACTATCTTCTACGTCGCTGGGGAGAAGCCAGTCAGGGAGGACGATGACTGCCGATTCCCTGACGAGTTGCATGACCCGCACGTCCCCATTGCGGGACTCCCTCACCTGACTGACCAGGCAGCCAGGATGGTCAGAAAGCAGAAGATTCCCCCATACCTGCCCTCCAGCCGGAAGAAGATGTTTGAACAGATGTGGAACCCGCCAAACCTGGATCGACGGTTGCTGCAAATCACCAAGCGTCCCGGTTTGGGTTTCTCACTAGAAGATTACTACGAGGCCGATGTGATATCAGTTTCGGCCTTGTCCGGTGACGACCCTGCGGAAGCTGCAAATTTGAGGGAAGCCCACCAAGATGTATATCCCAGCTCTCCGACTGAGGAGGCACAAGATGAAGAAGTGTTCCTTTGGAACCCTATCCGCCGCTGCATGGGGAAGACCTCCTCTTTCTCCGAGGAACCGACCCCGGAGGGGCACACCGTCAAGGCACCTTCGCTCCGGCCGCCGGCGAAGCAAGGAGCAGTAGCATGGGCCATGCTCCGAATTCCCCTCGATACGACCCCGTCATGTACGCCTTGTACCACAGGCAGCAACGGGAGATCGAGATGCTAAAAGTGCGGCTGGCTGAGTTAACCTCGCTGGTCGCCGACCTGATCCAGGGTTCTCTTCCCCCGTGGGGTGGCCATCTGCCCCGGCCCCGAGGCACCAGTCCAGACACCTCCGCCCCGTTGAGAAGAGAAGCAAGAAGTGCAGCAAGCCCCTTTGCTGGGCGGCCAGCCCGGCGAGACGTGACACTCCAGGAGAAGTTGCAGAAGCCCTATTCCTTCCCAAAGGAGAAGACTCGGGGTATCTTTGACTGGGCTTGCTATTACGGCAAGGTTTCCCTCCCAAGGCCCAGGAGGCCGCAAGACGCCAGAAGGAGTGGGGACCCGCTGTTCTGTCCCTACCACCAGATGTTGGGCCACGCCATCGAAGACTGTTATGTCTTCAAAGACATTGCTCAAGGCCTCATCGACAGGGACGAGCTCAGGATGGGAGACTATGTGGTAGCCCCGCCACGCCCCCACGTGGCGGACAACCCCAGAGCAGGAGCCTATACCCTATCCATCCAGTACCATGCGCCTGAAGATGCGGCTACCCCGGCCACCGTCCAAGCTGTCTATGATGAGTACATAGAAGACCCCGAGGTGGCCCTGTGCCTTTCTGCACCAGCGGACCTCACAGACCCGGCGGCTACGGTCCAAGAGGACTGCACGGCAAATCCAGCCCCCACGCCCAGCCAGGAGGAGCAAGAAGACGAGGATGCCATCCTCGAGCCCGAAGACAATGAAGACCAAGACTTCGTCGATTTGTCGCCAGCCCCGCCGGAAATTGAAAATGGCGGCCAGGCCACAGTCGACGAATTGATTGAGATCAACCTCGGCACAGAAGGCGACCCCAGGCCGACCTTTCTGAGTGCTCTCATACCCCCTCGTGAGAGAGAACAATACATAAAGCTGCTGCAAGAGTTCCGGGATTGTTTTGCCTGGAACTACAAAGAAATGCCCGGACTCAGCCCCGAGGTGACTCAGCACATCTTGTCCATCGATCCTAAGGTGGAGCCAGTGAAACAGTCTCCCCGGCGCATGAGGCCGGAATTGACCAGCCAGATCTGCAAGGAGGTCGACAAGCTCATAGATGTCGGTTTCGTGGCAGAAAACCAATATACCACATGGTTGGCCAACATTGTACCAGTGAAAAAGAAGAATGGACAGATCAGGATTTGCGTGGACTTCCGCGACCTGAACAAAGCCTGCCCAAAAGATGACTTCCCGGTGCCTATCACCGAAGTGATGATTGATGCAACTACCGGCCACGAGGCCCTGTCCTTCATGGACGGCTCGTCCGGCTATAACCAGATTTGGATAGCCGACCACGACCGGATTCACACAGCCTTCAGATCGCCCAAGGGGATATTCCACTACAAGAGGATGCCCTTCGGCCTCAAGAACGCTGGTGCCACATATCAGCGGGCGATGACCAAGATCTTCGATGAGCTGCTATACAACAAGGTCGAATGCTACATCGACGATCTGGTCGTCAAGACTAAGAAGAGAGATGAACATTTAAATGACCTCAGGGTCGTCTTCCAAAGGCTCCGGCTATACGGGCTAAAAATGAACCCCATGAAGTGCGCCTTTGGCGTGTCCAGTGGAAAGTTCCTCGGCTTCATTGTCCGGCACAGAGGGATCGAGATCGACCCCTTCAAGATAAAGGCCATTCAGGAGTTGCCCCCTCCGAAGAGTCTGGGAGAGCTGAGGTCCCTACAGGGCCGGTTAGCTTACATCCGCAGGTTCATCTCCAACCTGTCAGGGCGTTGCCAACCCTTCCACAGACTGATGATGAAGAATGCACCCTTCAGCTGGGGCCATGAATGCCAGCACGCGTTCGACCAGCTAAAGGAATACCTGAAGACCCCGCCTGTCCTGGGGGCACCTGTCAAAGGCAGACCGCTCATTCTCTACATAGCGGCTACCGAATACTCACTGGGGGCAATGCTTGCCCAGAACAATGATGAGGGAAAAGAGCAGGCTCTCTACTACCTCAGCCGGAGACTAGTGGGTGCGGAGGCCAAATACACCCCGATAGAGAAAGTCTGCCTCGCTTTGGTCTTCGCAGTCAAGAAGATGAGGCACTACATGCTGTCCCATGAAGTAAGTCTAATATCCAGAGCTGACCCTATCAAGCACATTCTCCTCCAGCCTGTCCCGAAGGGACGCCTTGGCAAGTGGGCCGTGCTGCTCATGGAGTTTGATATCACCTACGTGCCGCAGAAGGCCGTTAAGGGACAAGCCGTCGCGGATTTCTTCGCAGCACACCCTGTGCCCGAAGACTCCCCGTTGGCCACAGAGCTGCCCGAGGATGAAACACTGGAGGTAGACCAAATACAACAAGCCATCTGGCAGCTTTACTTTGATGGAGCCTCGAGGACAGAAGCGACCCCGTCCGGGCGCGCCAAGGTACGAGCCGGAGCAGGCATCGTCCTCAAGTCGCCAGACGGAGAAGTGATGCACACTTCCTGCTGCATTAGCAGACCCTGCACCAACAATGAAGCAGAGTATGAAGCCCTGATCATCGGCCTCCAGGTCGCCCTCCAAATGGAGATCAAAATGCTCCAAGTGTTCGGCGACTCGCTGCTGGTCGTCAAGCAAGTCCAGGGACAGTTTGATGTCCGAAAACCTGAGCTGCTCCCTTATCACACTAAGGCGAAGAGACTCATGGAGCGGTTCTACCTCCTCGAGATAGGCCATGTCGCCAGAGGGGAGAACGCACAAGCCGACGCATTGGCAAAATTGGCAAGCTCACTGGCAGTGCCTCCAGATGGATCTCTCCAGATCCAAGTAATAAACCAGCGCCAGATGCCCAGCATGATAGAAGAAGAGCCAGAAGAAGAAGAACTAGAGGTCACTGCAGCAGAAGCCGTCGGCCTACCTGACTGGAGAGCCTCCCTGATGCAGTGGTTCAAACACCAGCAATTACCTGACCGAAGAGAAGAAAGGATCAAGCTAGTCAGAACCAAAGACTCCTATGAGCTCCGAAACGGAATATTGTTCCGAATTGTGGCGGATGCCAAACAGAAGCTACTCCTCCGATGCTTGTCCATTGAAGAAGCTTGGAGGGTTATGAAGGAGGTCCATGCTGGCACAGCCGGCGCACACCAGGCGGGGCCGAAGATGAAAATTGAAATCAAGAAACTTGGCTACTATTGGCCTGCAATGTTCAACGACTGCTGCGAGTACGCTAAGTCGTGTCAGAGATGCCAGGAGCATGCCACTATACCCAGGAGGCCTCCCGTGCAACTGCACCCAACCGCGCCCAGTTGGCCGTTTGCCCAATGGGGAACAGATGTTGTGGGCCCCTTACCCGCATCTTCCACAGGCTGCAAATACATTCTGGCGGCGACCGACTACTTCTCCCGCTGGGCAGAGGCTGTTGCCTTACGGGAGGTCACCGGAGAAATCGTGGTCAGGTTTGTCCGCCGCAACATTATATTCCGGTTTGGCGTGCCCGACCGGATTGTGTCAGACAACGGCAGCCACTTCCGCAACCAGAAGGTTTACCGGCTAGCAGAAAAATACAAAATTGACTGGAGGACATCGACTCCTTACAATCCACAAGCCAATGGGCTGGCCGAAGCTTTCAATAAGACACTTTGCACTCTCCTGGCCAAAACTGTTAGCTCTAACAAAAGGGACTGGGAAGAAAAAATGTATGAAGCGCTTTGGGCGTACCGAACTGTATACAAGACCCCAACGGGCTGCTCGCCCTTCTCTCTCGTATACGGCTCGGAAGCAATCGTCCCCGTCGAACTGGAGATACCGTCCCTCAGGGTCGCCATTCAGCATGGGCTTGTCCCCGAAGGGCAGACCAACACCGAGCGAAGACTCGATGAACTCTCCAGTCTGGAAGGAAAGCGGCTTCAAGCCCAACAGAATATTCAGGTCTACCAGGCCCGAATTGCGCGCGCCTTTGACAAGCTGGTCAAGGAGCGCGAATTCAAGAAAGGTGACCTTGTCATGGTCAAGAGAAGAGACCTAATGGCCGCCAACCCCAAGGGTAAGCTGAATGAGAACTGGCTCGGACCTTACGTAGTCCAAAAAGTCTACGAAGGTGGGGCCTATGTAATTGTCAACCATCGCGGGGAAGTTCAGTTCCCGCCTCTTAATGGAAGGCACTTGAGATTGTACCACGCTCCGGCGCCCCCATTCAGGTAATAATATTACTCTTCGCCCTATTTTTGGGCGGATTTGCCTGATTAATGTCCAAACAACTTGGCTACCATCCACGTTTTCAAAAAAAGGAGAAGAAAGAAGAGAAAAGTGAAAAAAAAAGAAAAGTTGAGAGAACAAAAATACATGTATAAAAAAAAAGGGAAAAAATAATTAAAAAAATAATTAAAAAAAGAGAGAAGAGAAAAGAGAGGAAAAAAAAAAGAGAAAAAAAAGAGAGAAGAGAAAAAAGAGAAAAAAAAGAAGAAAAAAAAGAGAGAAAGAAGAAAAAAAAAGAAGGGAAAGAAAAGAGCAAAAGAAGGATATAAAAAAAAACAACAGAAAAGGGGAATGCCCCCCATTTCCAGTCACCGCCCCGCATCAGCGGAGGTACTAAAAGTTGACTAAACAAACTCTTCTCTCCGTCCTTCCCGGGCGGTGAGTACCCCTTTGGCCTGGACCACCCGTCCGGGTCATTGACTAAACAAACTCTTCTCTCCGTCCTCCCCGGGCGATGAGTACCCCTTTGGCTTGGACCTCCCGTCCAGGTCATTGACTAGACAAACTCTTCTCTCCGTCCTCCCCAGGCGGTGAGTACCCCTTTGGCTCGGACCTCCCGTCCGGGTCATTGACTAAACAAACTCTTCTCTCCGTCCTCCCCGGGCGGTGAGTACCCCTTTGGCTCGGACCTCCCGTCCGGATCATTGACTAAACAAACTCTTCTCTCCGTCCCCTTTGGCCGACGAGAAGTCCGGTCTCTGACCGAGGCCCCCCGCTTGAGGCCAGCACGTGCTTCCAATATTGCGGCGAAACCAGGGAGTCGCCCGTTCGGTATGGTGGAGTGGTTCCCTCGTCCTCCCCCTGGGAAGGCGAGCACTCTCCTGTACCCTGACGTAGGTCCCCGCCTGGTTCTCCCGAAGCAAATCTTCGCAAAGACCCATACCCTGCTAACGTGGTTCAGCACAAAAGAGGGGAAGGAGGGGAAGAAGAAAACAATGTACACAGAAGAGAAAGGAGGGTAAGAAAGCTCCCTCTGGGACGAATGCACACACAAAGAACGCGTGAAATCATAAATGCTCTGCTCTATTCAGAAAGGGGACCAGACTACATGTGCTGCGGGGCATACCCCTGTGTTACATTCAAAAGAAAAGAAAAAGGAATTAAGGGATGCAACGCTTAGTCGATGTCCCTGAAGATGTCCTCGAGAGGGAGGATCCCGACGCAAGGGAAGTTCGTCATATCGCGCAGTCGGCCCCTCAATTCCTCAAGACGGGCGAGCTCCGCTTCGACGGACACCATTTCAACGTCGGCGACGGCAAGAGCTTCCCTCTCCTCTGCCACCCTCCTTTCCGCCTCGGCAAGGCCAAGTTTAGCCGCAGCGAGGTAGCTCTCCAGCTTCTCGATCCGATTCTTGAAGGAACGAACGCTGCCTTCGCCTTCCTCTAAGGCCTTTCCGTGGCGCTCTCTACTATGGCGTCGGGCCTCTAGGGTCTGCAGATACTCGTCTGCCTGAGCATCAAGGGCGGCACGTTCGTCAGGAGCCTGGGTCTCCAGGAACTCGCGGCGCTTGACATACTTCAGCAACAGCAGAACCCGCCGCGACCATTCCCCCAACGGGCAGCTGAGCACTTGCAACGCCCCGGTCAACTGCACCACTATAGTATGCACCTCCCTATACGACAGAGAAGGGTCGGCGAGGAGCATGGTCCGTAGAGTGATCAGCATTTGGCGGACTGGCGCTTCTGATGACATATGGCTGACTGAGGGCACGACCGGAGGAGTGAATTCCACGGTGATGTCTACTTCTGCCCACAGGTCGGTGTCTACCGCAGCTGAAGATGAAGGAAGGGCAAGGGTCAAGTCGCCCGGCCGGCGTAGCTCGACGAGAGACCCTTGGCCAGCCACTGCCGGGGGAGCGGACAAGACCATTGCCGAAGCCTCCGGTGCCCCCATCGTTTGGAGCTCCCCTGCCTCCTCTGCCTCCGTCCGGCCCGCCTCTGCCACTGCTCCAAGGGGCAGGGGTGCAGGTGCCGTCACCTCGGCTAGAGGAGGAGCTTCGAGTAAGGCCAGGCCCGAAGTCGCCACCCATGAACTCCTCCCTCGCGGCTGGGATCCCTCCAGATGCGCACGGAGCCCCGCAAATATCTGCTGCAAGAGCGGGTCCTCCATCTGAGCCGGGAGTTTCGGGAAGGGCGGAAGCGGAACCATCAGCTGGGGTAAGCGTCCCGCTTCCACGAGTGCAGCGAGGCTCTCTGCCCCCAAGCCCAAGACCGGAGCCGGCCCCTCCACCGCTAACGGGCCAATGCTTGGTCTCCGTTTGGCCATGGCCTTCCGGACGCGGCCAGGCGCCTTCCCCGGCATCGGCATCACCTGACCATGTGAAGGGGAATCAGCTATTCGCCATCTAGAATAAATCATGCAAAAAAGGGAGACCGCGGAACCCGCATACTTACCTCCGCCACTGGGATGATGCTACCCTCAGGCGCGATCTCCCCCTCCTCTAGAGGCTCGCCCGCCGCTCTGGTAGTACCAGAGGGCTCCACGGGCGTTTCCTCTCAAAGGGCGTCTAGTAAAAGAGCCAACTTGCCCATGCCGACATCGACTCCCGTTGGGCGGTCGATCAGCGCGGCCGGGGCAGCCTCCTCTGCGACCTCAAGTTCGGCCGGTTCTTGAAAATCCTAAAAAAAAAAAGAGGGGGAATAAGGTCGTCAGGCAATCACAAAAAAAGAGAGGAAGGAGCCGGCCCAAGCAAGCTCACACTTACAGCAGTCTTCCCCATAAAGCTTGGGGAGCCAGCCAGTAAGGGGGCCCCGAAGACCGGCTTAGGCGGCTCCGATGCCCCGGACACGCCCTCGTCAGGAGCCGCTTCATCGGAGGAATAGTTATAGTCTACCTCTTCGCCCGACGATGACTCGACCGCTGCAGGCTCTGCCCTTGCCGGGAAAGGGGCCTCCACCTCGAGGTCGATAACCGGCGCCTCCTCCCGCGAACTGGGCGAGGCTGGCACACTAGACTTAAGCCTCTTCCGCACATATAGCTGCGTTGCCGGGAGGTACATACGGGGGCCGAATGCCCCGGTGATTGCTCCAGCTGCACCTGCCACACGGAAGAAAAGACGGGTTACATCAAGCCCAATTGGCCCCCAGGAAATAAAAAGAGAAGAAGCTGATTAAGCCGACAAAGGCAAATACCCTCTTCAGCTCCTGCGGCACGGGGTGACCCACGGGCTTCCTCAACATGCAAGGCCTTCCCGGGAGTCCCAGCCGTACCCTCGCCCGGGGTCAGCACGGGCGCCGGGTCCTTCGTGCCGCTGGTAAGGAAGAAGCGCATGGTCGCCATGCGCGCATGCGGGGCCGGCTCAGGAAGCAAGCCAATCCCAGACGATGTTGGCGACTGTTGGACCTCGTCAGCATCGTGACTCGGTCCGGCCCGAGTGACTTCAAACTCCTCGAAAGACAAGATGGGGGCCACCGGAGAGACGGCCGTAGGAGCCGGGGATCCCTCGGCCCGTCTCCGCTTTGCCGCTTCCCGTCTGGCCACCTCGGCAGCAGCCAATGCCTTCTTAACAGGCGACTTGGCCCGGGACCTCCCCTGTGCTACCGGTGAGGGAGTCGGGGTCGGCGCCGAAGTCTTCCTCGCCGCAGCCGCGACTTCACCCACATCTGGAAGGGGCGCAGGGACTGGCTCCTCCACAGCAGGAATAGGCGCAGGCGTGGGCTCCTCCATAGGGGCTGAAACGAAAGGAAACATTCAGGCGTCGAGACTTTGCTCCGAAATAAAGATGAAGAAGAGGCTTAAAAGGCATGCTAACAGTCGGAGGCGCTAACCGGCAGGTTGGCTCGGCTCGGTCCGGGCGACCTCGAATTCTTCAAAGGACGGGACCCGTGGCGCCGGAGGAACGGCAGTCAGGGCCGTGGCCGCCTCCGTTTTTCTCCGCTTTGTGTCCCGCTGTTTAGCCACCTTTGCGGCATCCACTGCTTTCTTCATGGGAGATTTTGCCCGGGGCCTCTTCGCTGCCTTGGGCAGAGGAGCCGCAGTTGGGACTAGTGGCGCGGCTTCAAAATATGCGGGCTTCTGTACAAGCCGAAGGAGATTCCGGTACGTGGCCATTTGCGCGCTATCGGGGTGGTCTGCCAGAAAGGAAAAGAGAAAGAACAAACACGCATTCATGATTAGCATCCAACTATCTGCAAAGGCCGCAATGATAAGAGACGAAGATGAAAGAAGAAAAAGAGATCAAGTACCGTGAGGGCCAGTATACAGTCGCAGTGTAATCGGCCAGTAGCTCAGGGATGGCTCTTTATCCCGACGCTCCGCCTCTCGAACGAGCCAGCACACATCCTCGATCTTCTGGCATCGGTCCGTAAGACTGGCCAGATCCGCATGCTTCTTCAGGGAAAGGTGGCAGAAGAGGCTGAAGTGGTCTATGCCCCACCCGTCAGCATAATAGTACGGGATGTGCAGGCGCTTGCCCAGGATGGAGGCCCTCTAAGCTTCGATCGTCAGTCCGTTCACCCGGAGAAGGACATATAGCCACGTGGTGTCCTTATAGTTCTCGGGCTTCCTCTCCTCCCGCCTCATGAATGTGCGGTATGGGCAGAGCGTATCTCTCTCCGGACGCCAGCTCTTGGCGGGAGTCCCCTCTTTCTCTATGGGGAACGGATAATTGATGAGGTCCAGGCGATCGCTCCCTACCTGGCACAGGTCCCTCAGCGTCTTCTGATAGTTGTCCTTCGCCACTGGAGGCAACTCTACTTTCGGCGTCGGCCTCTTATCCCGGGCTTCCCGACGAGCTGCCATATATGCCGCCACCTCCTTCTCCTGCCCGTTCTTGAGCCGAAGAAGATGATCTGGCTCAATATCAAGTACTGGCACCGATTGCCGACTAAGGAACCTCCTCTCGGCCCCATCCCAGCAGTCGGTCTTATGCAACCGATAGAAAGCCGTCCGGGCGTTCCACCACTTTATGTAGTCTTGGTTCACTCGGGGAACGTGACCCGGAGTAGGTACCCTGAAGGAGGCAGAGTCCGCCCGGTGGAAGAAGTCCCACCAGCTCTTCGCATGCTCAGCTACCGAACTTCCCCGGACGTTCCGCGAAGGCAGGCCGAACTGTGCATGATAAGCAGGGATATGCTGATCATATCCGAAGTTGCGACCAAACCGGAAGGGATAATACGGTTCCAGTAGCACATTATCCCCCTTTCTGAACACCAACACGCTGGGGCGAATGGATAGCGCCCAGTCCCTCAGCTCCGTTCCAGCAGCGGGCGGACCGCATTCTCTTGGCTGATGGGGTGGATGTACTTCTCCACCTGATCGTCCTTGCATTCCCTCTTATTGTTCACCAGAGGGCTAGAGTGCGCGGCCAACGTCCAGAAATGGATAGTGCCAGCCGCATCCCGGGGGAACCGTCGTCAACCGGCCCCGAATATCAAACATCCGCATGGAGGTAGAAGCCGGCTCTGCACTGGCGAACTCCAGCATCCTCGGTATTAGTCCCCAATCCTGGAGAACTCGCGGGGCGAACTCGGGGAACAGCGAGCAAACCCATGCGTTGAAGAAATGTAGTGGGCACACATACCGGGCCTGCCTCGGAAACTGATGGGTGCTAATATCTCCCAGCGCCTTGTAGATCAAGCAGAGCGTTGCCGGGCACAAAGATAGCTTAATCCCCCACGCCATCTGGCATGCCGGGTAGATGGCGTCCAGCCGAATCACTGTCTCATCCCCGTACGACATGGCAAATGAGCCCAGCCAGTACGTGAGATAGGCGGCACAGTGAGTATGTGGGTCGACACCCATCGGGTTGGCCCCGCTCCGACGCCCCCTGGGGGGATCTTCACGCCAAGCTTAGGCTTCGCACGCTTCTTGGGGGCAACGGCGGTGCCGACGCATGGGAATTCCTTGTACTACTTTACCCCGTCATAAAAATATTCCAGCCACAGGGGCATGCGCACCCTCTTCCTGTCCCCGCGGGCGGGCTGCTTTCCCTTGTGCGACAACTGGTACAGCTCCCGGTACGCCTTCATCAGGTACCGGTATGAGTACCCAAGAAAATAATAGCCATCCCCGTTAGTCTCATCCTTGATTAGATCGGGGAGGCACACTTCTTCATAAGGCTCCCCGTCAATGGGCAAGCCACTCAGCTGACTGAGACTCCATAAGTCAAGAGAAGTCTCGCCCTCTGCCGTGTAGAAGGTGTTAGTCTCTGCGCTGAATACCTCTATCATGCCGCAACAAAGACCCTTGGAGATGGGGTAGCCATACCGGGAGGCGTATACGCTGTGGTAGATGCCGGCCCGAACCAGCAGCGGGGCGTAGTTGAACAGTACATATTCAGTGAACTCCACTGCCCCTTCCCGGAAGCTGTGGGCGTCTTGAAGCTTCAGCTCCCCGAACCAACCCAGCGACAGCTCATACTTGAACCGGACGGCTAAGCAGTCCAAGACGAAGGGTTCCTCCCTGTAACCCCATTTCAGGGGAGCTAAGAACAAACCAAACCGGGGCGGCTCGCCCTGCACCTTCCCTGCAGACATATCCCACTTTGCTGGTGTAAACTGAGGCGCTCGCACCAGCTTGTCTTCAGTTGGCAGCACCCCCTCGATCCCCAAGACGGGCTTCCACTCCCGGGCCTCTCCCACCAGGTACATTGGAATGCTCCTGGGGACGCTGTATAGCAGGCTGTCTCGGGCATGCAGGATTGCCCGCTCGCCCG